>PVHX01000350.1:36172-85575 GCA_004024805.1 Geosciurus inauris | reverse complement strand
CATCTGGCTGCCCCTACCCAAAAAAAAAAAAAAAAAAAAATCCTTATCTCCTTGGAAAGGGTTTCTTTTTGCCAAACACTGCCTTTCAGTGGAGTTTGTCCCCACCCAACAACAGATTGGATTGCAAAGGAACACTTCTTCTAATCAGCTCTGTAAACAAAGACCGCTATCTGAGTTAAAAGGAGGGAAACCACCTATTCAAGGTGAGAAGCTGTTAATAAAACTGCAAATTAGAGTCCAGGCTTCTGATCTTTCAAATTAGGGCTCCTAGCAATGGAGAATCTCTGGGAATCAGGTCTCCTGGCAGAAAGGGCCTCCTGTTAGGGAAGAGACCACGGTGGGAACGCGGGGTTAAGGGAGTAATGCCAAAAACTAGGCCCACCACGCCGACCCCCACATGCTTTCTTTTCCAAGAAGCAATTTACCTGCAGCCCTGCCTGGCCTCAGTGGACGGGACATGTCACAGTCCTCAGCAAACCGCCTGTTACCTGCAGGAGAAATGCAGGCCCGAAATAATGTTGATAAGAGGAACCCAAGTTACCTGAAGGGGAGACTGTGACCAGATCCTGAAGCTCTGGGGATAAGGGTAGTTCCTCCTAACCATAAAATCTGTAAGAACGTCTGGTTAAGAGTCCAGTTAGAAGCAGTCAGCATGGGTCAAGGTGACCTAGAGTTGCCATGGCAGTGGGGACTTGAAAGTCTGATGTCATCTTGCTGTCAGTCAGAAGTCAAGAGGTGGACCTGGGCGGGACTCTCTGGAAACTTCTCTGGGATCCCAGTAACACTGGTGTGCAGGCGAGGCGCGTTGTCCCTCTCTGAGAGGACCCTCTCTCTCCCTCCAGTGTCGCCTTTCCGTTTTCCTATCCCTTCAGTAAACCCATGCCTGTCACTCTAAGCCACGTCTGAAATCTGACTTGATCCTAAGAATTGGGGTTTGAAGGGGGGTCTTTGCGCTGCCTCACTTTCTCTGAAGGCCCAGATCAGTAACTCTGGGAAGCGCTACAGGTGGGTGCAGGCTGGGGGCGGGGGCATTCTGAGGCCTGGACACTCGGGTACGCTCTGGATTCTCCAAGTCCATAGATGTTAGAGGTATCATTTTGAAGGCAGGCGTGTCACTAGGAAGAACCACCTGCTTCGTTTTGGAGAAAGGGCTTTGGGCATTTCTACGAGGGCTAAGGGACAGAGTCCAGTCTCCCTTGTGCCTCTCCAGACAGGACTCAGGAAAGGACAAGGCCTGACCACCAGGACGGTGCTTTTTCCAGCCTCTCTGTATAAGTGTCTCATTTCTTTCTTGACTACCAGGAAATAAAATTCCGTTTAAAAATATACATGAATCCTGAGCTCCATAAATCAGGAACTCGGCTCTGCTTACCAGGTATCTCAGAACTCTGTGTGCCCTGAGCGGGTCCACTAGGATGGGCACACCCACTTGTGTTGGATGATGGTCAGACGGGCTCTCTTCCACCCAGGGAGGCGGCAGCAAGACTTGTCTCACTTCTTCCCCTGAGGAAGGACCTTGATTTGAAGGTGTCTTTCCTTTCCTGGATGTCATGTGCACAGGCTGCTCTTTGAATGTGTTTGATGAAGGCGGAAATAATCACAGAGCCAAATCTGCATGCAAGCAATTAACAACACGGGAGGGTTCATCTTCCCAAAGTGGACTTGTCCCTAATACGGTCCACATCATGGGTCAGATGTGGTTAAACCACTCCCCACACGCCCATATTATGTGCTTGACTAATTGAATTTGTTTTCAAAGAGTCCATGAATGTCAATGTTGATAGTGGCAGGGAAATGGAGTTAGGCAGGCTGTGTCACTTGTCCAGGTGGCCTTTGTTTACCAAGGACTTTTGTAACCTGATAATTAAGCCAGGCAACCCAAGCTCTGTGGGTCCTCTTGCTGGGCCTCACGCTGGGCTGGACACCTGGGCCTCCCTCCCGGCCTGCACCTGTCTAAACCTTGCCTCTTCCTCTAGACTCAGTCCAGTTGCACCCCTAAAGCCAGATGTGATTTATCGGAGTCCAGGCCAGTGGCCACATGGGGACGCTCCCTGTGACCTTTCTGTAATGCAGTCTTGAAGTTTACTTTCACCTTTGTTGACAACTTAAATCATTTTTATAGGTGACTTATTTCATGAGTCCTTCTTCATTGCACAGATTAGGGCAATATTTATATATTTCCTGACTTATTAACTCACTGATGAATTTCTTTGGGGTGGGTGAAGATCTTTCTGCATTTTCTGTAACCTAGGAGCCAGGTCTGGTGCTCTTTGTCAAAGGCTCACCTGCTTTCCCAGGCTGGGGCCTCTCTGCAGGCATCAGGTGGCTGCTCTGAATCTCTTCTTCCCGTGAATCAGTTTTGATTCTTCTAATTGCTTTGGCCCCCACTATCTCTAAACAGGTCACGGTGAGTGGAAATCCTCTCCAGAGTCTGGGGAATCCCTGATTCCTGCTCTCTGATTCCAGAGCTCCCTTGACTTTGCAGGGTCAAGGGTGAGAGTCCTCGTGCATGCCAGGGGCTGCTCCTGCGCTCTCCTTTCCACCAGAAAGCCTCCCTCCCAGGGGCTCCAGCTTGCCCTTGGTCCTTGAAGCCCTAGTGGGCTGCAGTGTTCTGCCCTCCTGCTTCTCCTCTTATTTGACTCTGGCGAGGGTTTGGTAGGTATCTGTTCTTAAAGCCACTGTGGCTGAAGTGTCACTCACCACCCTCTCTACACCACCCTTCCCTGTGCTTCCTCTGTGGCTCTTCCACTGACACCAGCCCCTCCATTCAGGGAGGACCTCACAGTCAGTAGAGCTCCCTGACCCCTGCCTCTGGCCTCTCTTTGCCCTCTGCTGCCAAGCCACAGTCCTCACTGATTCTCGTTGTTTCTTGGACTGTCTCCCCCTGGGTCCTTGCTTGTCCAAGTTCACCCACACTGACACCCTCTTCTACAGTGCCCAGCCCTGGCGGGGGCTGGAACTTCAGAGATGGGACCCACACAAATATCAACCCACTTACTGTGGAACCCAAGCTTCCCCATGCTTCCTGGCAACTCTCCAGTTCCTGGAAGGTGACGGTGTTATGGTTTGGATCTGGAAATGTCCCCTGGAAAGCTCATGTTTTGGAAGCACAGTCCCCACCCAGTACAAGAAGGTTCTGAAGAGGGGCTTCTGTGCATTGATGAGACTGGAACCTTATGGATGGATTCATCCACTGATGGATTGATAGTTTAAGTGGACTATTGGGTGGTCACTGTAGGCATGTGGGGAGTGGCTGGAGGAAGTAGGTGGCTGGGGGAGTGCCCTTGGGCGTTATATTCTGCCCTTGGCTTTGCTACCTTTCGTAGGGACTTTCCAAGAGCCACCTCAGTGCCATCAGCTCTGGCTGGTCGGAGGGGATTTGCTGTGGATGGCAGAAGATACTGTCTTCTTTTCACTGCTTTGTTTACTTCAGAAATTTCCAGGATTTTAGGAGCTCTGGCTGGGAACCAGGGATGCTGACCAAATAAGTGTGCTTCTTATCGTATCACATTATCACGAGGGTTGAGCCCATGCCAATCCCCATATGCACACACAGAGCAGAAGCAGACTTGAGACCACAGTTCCGCGTCACTCATGGACTGCCCAGGGATGTTGATACCTATCCACAGCCATGTCGCACGCACTTTACAAAACCCTGACCAAGAGGACAGAGTTGGACACTACCCCTTAGCGAATGCAGTTTATCACAATCCAGCACCAATTAGCACGTCCTTTAGAAGGGTTTCTTCCCACCACGCCATACATTCCCACCCGCACGGACCTCTTGCTTCCTCCAGAAATGCAACATACCTTCCCAACTCCAGTCTGTCCCTCCCACCCACCTATCCAACCCATGTCCCTCCATGAACTGCTAGTACTTTTTTTTTTTTTTTACCAGAGTCTAGGCTAAGGCCCTAATCTGGAGGATTCCAACAAATCATGTCCACTCACTGCAAGAACCAAACAGGAAAGCCATGGTGGGGAGCAGGAAAGGAACTTTAATGGTTCTGGTCATCCTGGGAAGGCCAGTGAGCACAAGCATCTCAGCCCTATTTTCTGGGGGTCCTGACATGAACTTCCAGCTTACATAAACTAGGGGGGCAGAAATATGCAGTCAAGCCATATTGGTCAAACGGTGTCTGTTGGATCATTATCTCAGGTTTGGACAGGAGGGGCCTTGCTGGTAATAAGAAAGTTACTGTTGCCTTGGGGGTAATTTGGGCTCCTCAGGAGATGCTTATTGACCAAACTTATTGTTTCTGGAATCCAAGGTGACCCAGAGGAAAGAGCCAATGCATGTGGAGGCAGAGGTGCCAAGTGTGTCGTGGCACTTTTGGTCACCCATGGACACATAGACCCAAGTGCAGAATCCAAGTGCCTGTTCACATGACCACCCCGGACTCAGCTCCGTGAGGAGGCTTCCTTATTGCCCTGGCCGCTGACAGCCCCAAGCACTTTCCCCACTCATAACCTTAAATCATATTTTGAAACATTAAAATAACACATAGTCTAACATTTTTCAAATTGTGATTCTTAGACACGGCACATTGTTATATAATAAATAATGTATCTGGCCTTTGTTCCCGGTTTCTGGCACAGATCTTCAAAAACTCTTGGAATTTCCTGAGTGATAGTAGTGTCTGTGATTCGTAGAGAACAGCTTGTGGCTGCCTGGATGACGCTAGTGAGGTGGAGTATCATACAGCTTCATGGGAGTGCTGGCCGTGACCTCGATCACAATCGGGGTGCTGGAACTTCTAGCCTTGAGCTCTGACCTCTAGGATGGAGAGGAAGGGTAGAGATTAAATCTAATCTTGTGGCCCATGATTTAATCAATCCTGCCTAGATTGTAAAATTCCAAATAAAAATTCCGAAACCAGGCTCAAGAAAGCTCTATAGGTGGGGTCATGGAAGACCTGTGTCCTTCCACCTCATCCTCAAGACTTGCCGTATGTTTATCTTCATCTGACTGTTAATTTAGACACTTTAAAATAAAAATAATACTGTAATTATAATTGCTTTCTTGAGTTTTGAATTATTCTAGAGAATTTATAAGGCTGAGGTGAGGGTTGTGAGAATCCTGCTTTGGTTCATCTTCTGTTACTTTAACAGAATACCTGAGGCTGGGTAATTTATTGAGCATAGAAACTCATTGGGCTCATGGTTCTAGATCTGCTAACCATCTGGTGAGGGCCTGGTACTGGGTGATGTCATGGCAGAATTGTCACATGATGAGGCAGACTAAGTGTGCTATCTCAGACCTCTTCCTCTTCCTAAAAGCTACTAATGCCATTAGGGGACCCCACCTCAGGACCTCATCTAATCCAAACTACCTACAAATACCATTAAGATCTGAATCTGGGGAGAAAGCTCCTAACACATGAACTTTTGAGGGAAACTTTGAAACCATAGCGCTATGGTTTAGATAGGAGGTGTCCCCAAAAGCTCAGGCATGAGACAATGCAAGAACATTTAACCTAATCGGTGGATTAATCCTCTTATGGGGATTAACTAACAGTAACTGAAGGCAGGTGTGGCTGGAGGGGGAGGGCCTTTGGGGTGTGTATTTGTACTTGTTGAGTGGAGCTCTCTCTCAGCTTCCTGATTGTCCTGTCCGGAGCTGCTTTCCTCCACCACACTCTTCCTCCACCATGACCTGCCTCACCTCCAGCCTCAAGGAATGGAGCTGGCTGTCTACAGATTGAGATCCCTGAAACTGTGAACCCCCAAATCAACTTTTCTTCTCCTAAGATTTTTCTTGTGAGGTCTTTTGGGCACAGCAGCAAAAAAGCTGACAGAAACACATAGCAAACTCCAAATACGTAACCAAGCCTGACAGAAAGGAAGGCAGCCTGGGACCCACTTGCAGGTGGCATCTTGAGGAAGGGCAGTCCCAGGGAAGACCTTGCCCCTTAATGTGTGGGATCTGGTATCCACTCCAGAGAGCTAGTATCAGAATTGAAGGATTTGACCCTTAACTTGGGGGGTCTGTGCTAATTCTGGGTGGTTAGTGTCAGAATTGAATTGAATAGTGGGACACGGAATTGGTGTCAGAAAAGTGGTTTTGGGATTGCAGACTTTCTTATCCCTGAAATGCTAATAAAAAGGCAGAACCCAGATGTTGTAGATCAAATCATCCATACCAAGAATCTTCATCATTACCGTCTGAGAACTATTGGCACACTTGCTAAAGCACACTAAAATACAAACAAGGTTAAGGAATCAAGGATTAAATCACCCCTACTCCTCCCCAAAGTGTCTTGCTGTATTTTTTTCTAGAGTACCATGCAGACATTTTTGATAGGGTCTGGTTCATGCCATCAATTCAGTGTTATGTTCCGCTTTCTCCACGTAACATCTTATCAGGGATACTTTTTTTTTTGAGATACACTTTTAGAATATTGTGATTGCTTGCAAAGTAAAAGGGTGCTCCCGTAACCATTGTCTGGTTGGGGGACACTTGTAGCATTATTGATTTGTCATCGTTATCAGTTATACATTGTGAGGAAAACGTTTTTCTCTGAAGCTCTTACAGGATTTGTGTGTGTTACCTTAGAATTCTTAGAAGTTAGAGTCCCTGTTCTGTCAGCACAGATGGTTTCAAGCTTCAGAAATGTTTTGTCCACTGGTGGCCTAGGAGGCCATGTTTCCATACCTTCTCTGGCAATGGTGTTTATTTTTTTAAACTTTGTTAACTTGATAGGTCAAAATGGTATGTAATTATTTTAATTGTATTTATTCCATCCTTAATGCTACAGGAAATTTTCCCAAGTATTTGTTTATTAATTGTATTTCCTTTTGTGAGTTCTTGGTTCGTGATCCCTAACCCCTGGGGTTGGAAGAAGATTGACATTTTGCTGTAAAATGAACCTTCTGCCTGCAAATTTGCAAAAATTATAGTTGTAACCCATTTGTTATGAAATCATGCTATATTTTTATATATCAGCATTTAAAATTGTTATCTGGCTGGAATATGACCACGTTTTCCTTGGCATTTTTACTTTTGCTTTGAAATTGAGAAGGCTCCTCCTCCTCTAGGGATTTGGTGTTTGGTTTTTGTTTTCCTACAGTCCTGCAGTATTTTTTTAAAAGACAAATGATTAAATATGTCCCTCTTTAATCTGTCTAGGGTGTATTTTTGTATATGGTATCTTTCTAAATGTCATCATTCCAAATTTATCTACTGAAGGATCTTTTCCTTCCTCTCTCATGTCCTGGGATAGCTGTTCTTGTGCCTCATCCCTGTGCAGGGCAATGTCCGTGTGCAGTGTCACCCAAGGACAGGGCTGTGTAACTCAGCTCTGTGCTCCTGAGCTCAGCAGAGTACACAGCCCTCCAGAAAATCTGTGAATGACCTTTAGAAATATATAGGAGCCAGGTGTGGTGGTGCACACTGTAGCCGCAGGTACTCAGGTGGCTGAGGCTGGAAGATCACTTCAGCCCAGGAGTTCAAACCAGCCTGGGCAACATAGTGAGACCCTGTCGCAAAAACCCAAAACTCCAACAAGCAAATAGCAAATAGACAAGCAGAAATGCACAGAGGCAGAAAGAAGGTGAGCCCCTCTGCCTGCTCCAGATGTCCATGATTCCCAGATCCTAGGGAAGCTCCTGAACTCAGAACATCATGCCTGAAGGTAATTCATCATAGTTATTCATTTTTTATTTTTGTGTTGGCACATGAGATTCTTTTCCCCCAGGAAAACCTCTATCTGTTGGCATAACTATTTGTAAACTGTTATTTTTACATTGTTTATGTGAAGTGGATAAATATTTTTAGAAGTCCCCTATTGCCACAAATGGAAGAAAATGGAGAAGTCTTGGAGATGCTTGTCATCTCATTTTATTTCATTCTATTATGGTGAGAAAAATTCACTTTTGAAATCACAGAGGCCCTAAACTGGACTGGTAGCCAACCTTCCAGGACCCCAAGAATGTGGTGCTTCTTTCCCACTTAGAGTCATGTGGTTTTTCCATGCCCCCTGAAGTTAGGTCCCTGAGACTAATGCATGCTCATGGATCCCTGAAGCCTTATGGGTAGGCTTGGCTGCCTGTTTCTCTTCTATTCCAAGAAGTACAAAACACTCCTGCATCAGTCCCAAAGATTGGCCAGCTGTCTCATGTAGAACCTCTAAAAGGCTGGTGTCCCCAGGGACTGCTGGACTTGGCCCTTTGCCCTCTCACCAATGGGCTGCTGCTGAAGGATCCCCTCCCTGCCCCTGACCTCCATCCATGCCAATGGAGATGTCCAGCTCTACCAGGGCTCGGTCCGGGGAGGGCATCGAGAAGTGTCAGCCTGCAGTTGCAGCTCTTGTGAGCAGTCTGGCATGAACGTGACATGTGGTCGTCCCTCCTCTGACCTGTTCCTGGGGTGTGTTTCCTCATCTTTATTCTCACCACCATGACTTCAATCAAGCATGGTTACCTGTCCACTCAACTCCTTAACCCAGTGAATTTTCAGTCTGGGTGTGTTAGCGCTTTACCACAGTGACAAATACCTGAGAACAACAACTTAGAGTGGGACAGATTTATTTTGGTGCATAATTTCAAAGGTTTCAGTCCTTGGTTGGCCAACTCCAAGGCAGAAACCTCAGGGCAGGAGGGAAGAACGCTGCTCAGCTCAGACAAGCTGGGAAGTAGAGAGAGAGGGAGGGAGGGAGGGAGGGGTCAGGGCAAGATAGAGTGTCCAATGAAACAATCCTGAGGATTCACTCCTTCAACTAAGTCCCATCTCCCACAGTCCTACCACCCCCAAATAGTCCATTGAGCTGTTGGTGAACTTATCCACTGATGATGTCAGACCCTCCTCATCTAGTCACATCCCCAAAGTCCACCTCTGAACATTCCAGATCCAAACCGTAACACTGGGTTTTGAGAAGACCTCAGGGCCAGAGTTATGAACATGAATAGCAAGTACAATTCAAAGATTGTGTCTGGGTTTAACGTTTGGATAATGAATTAAATTACAACTTGGGTGGTGACTAGTAAGTAACTAAGCTGAGGGGAAGCATCTTGGCTGGGGGGCAGATGCAGATGAGCTGACATGGGACAGGAGAGCCGTGCAGCATGCTGTCATCTCCAGCCTGGTGGGGTGAGACTCCACATGGCTTATGCTTATCAAAAGAGGGCATGGGTTGGTTGTAGGGGGCTGAGAACATGGTCCAAGCCAGTCTCTCTCTCTTCATTCATTCATTCAGTTCACAAGGGTTGATAGCCTGTGTTTTTCCAGAAAGCCCCAGGGTTAGGGACAGAGAGACGAGACAGCTCCTGCCCTGGAAAAGGATCCATCTCTCAGGGAGGGACTGTGATCAGCTGCAGCTGAAAGTAGTCAGTGGAGAGCTGCTGGGAGGCACCTAGCCCAGGGGTGTCCAGAGCCCCCTAACAAGGCCTTCCCAGGCTGCCACTGAGGACAAGGATGGCAGTGGGAAGGGAGAGGTGGCTAGCTGCAGTGATTCTGAAGGCCCCGAGGGGAGGAAGCGCTGGGCCTGGGAACACATGAGCAGGCAGGAGGGTGCAGGGATCCGCAGCCCGCAGGACCCTGAGCTCTGTGGGCCACTTTAGGGAGAACCTGCTCCCGATGGGAAGAAGCCATCAGAAGGGGAAAGAAAGGGAGTCTATCCCTGACAGCTTGGGAGAGGCCGCCTACTCCCATCCTCACCGAGGGTCCTCAGTCCTGAAATCTCCAGTTGCACCTTACCCTCTAACAAAAAAGTTAGGAGCCAAGGCAGTGCCTGCTTTTACAGGCACTGAATTACCTGGCCTGGTGGGCCGCATCCAAGCGCTTAGGAAAATGCTCTCCACATCATATGTGAATCTTCACCATCATAACTGCATGACCCGGACTGCTTCCTTAACCTCTCTGGGCATCAGTTTCCTCACTTTTCAAAATGGGTGTACGATAGCCAACCTAGAGTCCCTGGCCCTGCCGTGTAGAAGGCACTGGTAGGTGAGAGTTGCAATGATTAATGATGGTGGTGGTTATTTTTTAGTGACTGTGGCATTAATTTGTATTGTTTCTATTTTTGTGTGTTTTCTGCCAATCACTTGGTTCCAGAGCTAATAGGAGTTCTAAAACCAAGGACAGAAGCCCCAGAAAGAACCCTCCAGTCTCAGGCTATGGACAGTGTTGGGTTGAGTTCTTGGAGTATGGTTTGTCCCCTGTGGAACTCAGGTGGAAGCTCAGTTGGCCTCGTGGTGGTGTTGGGTGGTGGGGGTGCTTGGGTCACAGGAGTGGATCCTTCATGGTGGGTTAATGTCTCTCTTGCAGGAATGAGTCAGCCACAGTGGGAATCCTGTCCCCTTCTTCCCCAGCACATGCCCGCTGGCCCTTCTGTTTTCTGTCCAGAGTGGAAGAGGCATGAGGCCGTCATCAGAAGCTGAGCAGAGCTGACATCATGCTTTCGGATTTCCCAGCCTTTAGAATCACAAACCAAAACAAACTTCTATTGATAAATTAGCCAGTCTCAAGTGTTGTGTTAAAGCTACAGGAAGTAGGCTGAGCCATTGTCCCTGTTGTGGGGAAATGAGATGAAATCAGAAGAGCAGGGAGGTGTAGTCTGAGACAAGCATTTTGGGATTTCAGAGTTGAAGGTGGCCAGGGCCACATGGAGACAGAGGCCATCAAAGGATTCCTGCTGGGGCTTCTCATCCTCTGGGATCAGCCTGTGACTGCCTTTAGATTTCCACCATGAGTCCATTGTACATCGGTGGGCAAGTCACTTTCTGCTGTGGGTCTCAGTTTCTCTTTGTATAAAGTGAAAACCACGGGCCAGATGAGCTACATGAGCGGTGCCGACCAACCCCTATTGCTCTATGTGCAGCAGAACCTGCTGGAAGGAGAATCCCAACCCTTCCTCTCCTTCCCCTTGGTCAGCTGTGTGCATCCATGACCCAGTGGGTTGGCCAACGTCCTGATTCCTCTGGCACTTTGTGCTTTCTGTCCAACACCAAGCCTTACACCCAGGAGCTCTGACCTTAGACAGAGGCCCCACTATCTGCCAGTACCCCAAGCAAGCTCAGGCCTTTCCCTACCAATGCCAATCTCATGGTCAGGGCCAGTCTTGCTGCCCATTCTCATCTGAAAGAAATTGGCCAGGAACAGTTTAGCTGGAGTGAGGCTTCCCTTCATGGTCCGAGGGTAAGCAGTTCATAAGCTCAGCTGCGAGTCACATCCTGTTTGGCACCGTGGGAATAACTGACTTCGGAACACAATTCCTGCGCAGAACCTCTTTCAGGAAATTATGTGGCCCTGTCTGTAGCTCTGGCTGCAAAACACTGTGGGAATTCCATCAGCCTGGAATCCTGCTGCCTTCCCAGGGTCACATCTGACGGAAAGAACACCTGTCTCCCCTGACTTGGAAAAAACACATCACTCCATAGAAAAACTCTGGGGAAAATTAAGACATTTCAGAACTCAGTGGAGAATTCGAGATTTTAGAAGACTCAAGGACAGTTTAGATATCCCTTGTCTAAAATGCTTGATGCCAGCTTGTTCACATTTCAGATTAAAAAAAAATTGTGTATATTTGCATGTACATAGTGTGATACCTGGGGAAGAGGACCCACATCCAAACACCAACTTTCTTTCTATTTCATATACATCTCATGCATGGCCTGAAGGTAATTTCATGCTATGTTTCTAGGGGCCTGTGTTTTAACAGTGACTCATCACATGAGATCAGGTAGGGAATTTTTCATTTATGTCATATCTGCACTCAAAAAGTTGCAGATTTTGGAGCATTTCAGAGTTCCTTGGGTTTTTGAGTCAGGGATGCTCAGCCTATAGATAGATAATTCCTCTGGACATGAGGAGAACATGGCTCCAGGCAAGCGCTCCGGGGCTGAGCAACAATTATTTCCAAAGGTTAGTCTAGTCGGGCCAAGTGCCTCCTCCCTGCTCTTCCGGTCTGTGGGCGGCCACTCAGCGAGGTCAATGTGGGGAGTTCTCTTCCTTCTCAAGTGGGCAGGGCAGGATTGATGACCAAACATGAGATTTCTGGCTTCCGCCATTGGTATAGGCTGCTGCTACCTGATGAGGAAGGAACGTGACTTGATCCTTTGTAGCAAGTTTTCATTTGACGTGTACTGAGTATTTTTGAAAATGTTTACTCCTTCTCTTTGAGTCTTGAGTCACCTGGCTGGTGACAGGCCTCAGGCATCTGAGAAAAATGCAGCCCTCACTCATCCTGTACTCAGGCAGCTGCAGTGCCGGTGGCTGATAGTCAGATACTGTGGGTGCCCTGTCTGTCCCCTCCACGACTTCCCTGGCTGGGGGGTGCCGGCTAGCTCTGAGCCACATCCTCAAACATGTGCCCTGTACTCAGGACCACACCACTGCTGCAAGCGTCGAACAATGGTGGCGTTTGAAAGAATGCGTGCTGCACACCCAGTGTCCTGTGAGCCACCTTCCCTATCCCAGGTCCTCATAGCTCTGCTATCCTGCTCCAGCTGCATCACATGACCAGCCACTCAGCAGGACAGCTAGCCAGGAGCCCTCCTGGGAGTTTGGTTCTGAAGCACACACTCTTGCTCTGTGCCCTGGAACAAGGAGAGGACACTGTGGTTGGTGACAACCCTCCGCGCCCCCCACCTATGAACTTGCCCTTATCTCTCTGGCAGGCTCTCAGGACCTTTCTGCCCTGAGCATCTCTGGTCTTGGGGGCTGAGCTCATCTTGCTCTGGTCCCCTTGGGTGGAATATCCATGACAACTCATCATACAATCCTCTCTCCTCCCACAGCTGCGCGGCCCCTCCAGGCACCAGTCTCTGCTCAACTCCGCTTGCCGTCCTTGGCTGCCAGGCTGTGTCCTGAATACTCTGGGCCCTCTCCCTGCCCAGACTGCAGTCTCTGATCCCGTGCCTCTCTCGAGTCCTGACCCACGTTCTTCCTGGCCATGAGCTCAGCCTCTCCTTCCCTCTGCTGTGTGTGTGGCGGCTGCAAGTGAGGACTGGATGGGAAATACCCAGTGCCTGCAACAGGGGACTGTCATGGTGGGGATGGGAAGACAGGCACAAATCAGAGGAAGCCCAGAGGGAGCCAAAGGATGCAGAAAGCAGCTGGAACTCAGGGAGAGAAAGGGTGCTCTGAGGCTTTGAGCTGGGTGATGGTGGGGAGCGTGGGGCCATCCACTGTAAGGAGATGGGTAGTGGCAGGAGAGATTTGAGATGGGGAATCCTAGCAAGCCCTGTCCTGAGCTAGCTGCAGGTGGTAGTGCTGCCTCTGAGCCTCACCCACAGCCTTACAGGTTAATAATGAGCCTATCATACATGTCAGGAAGCCGGACTGCAGAAAGGTTTTGTGCACATTTACAGTCACCAGCTTCTCGGGCCATCTTTCTTTCAATATAAAGGGTTGGTAGTACTTTTACCATTCTACTCAGATCATAAGTGAGGATAGTAAAGAATAAAATTATTAAGAAATTCACTCAAAGATACAAGGCCAAGATTTTTGAGGGCTACAGATGCAACATGGGGTCTTTTGATACCAAATCTCATGTAAGTTGAGATGGAGAAGAATCAGGAGATGCAGATGGCTGCTACCTTGCGGGAGTGTGTAAGTGAATAGCACTGCAGTGCCAAGGACACTAGCTACCTGCCAAACCTGAGGCAAACCCACAGGTGGTCCCTCCTTGAAGTAACAGAGGGAGGCCACGGTCCCTGGTCACTGACTGGAGTTGGACTTATTGGAGACCCAGGCTGATGCCGTAGCCTGGAGCACATTGTCTAGCCTGGTGCTCAGAAGGAAAGGGAGGTTTGGGGCTCAGCTAGAGTCTCCCCCACAGTCACGACAGAGTTTCAACGCCAGTCTGGGTGTTGGAGACAGTCTGAAACCATGGCCAGCTGTTGCCTCATGAGTAGGAAAATGCTTTGGCCCATTAACAAGCATTCAAACCAGACCAGCCAGTGCCACACCTGAAAAACTCAGGATCACAACACTCAGATCAAACAGACGAAAGAGAGCAAGGCATGCATAGCAGGAGGACTGCTACCCGAGACAGGAGGGATGGAATTGTCCATGTGCCACCAGGATGGCAGGCGAGGGAGACACAGGTCCACTGCACCAAAAGAGCACAGCTGCAGCCAGTGAATCTGTTTTATTACTTAGCACCCAGTTATTTGAACTGATAATATTTACATTGACCCCAACTAAACTTCCAGAGTGGATTATTACACAAGGGAATTGGGGGTTCTCAGAAAAGGGAGGGTGATCAGTGAAAGTCTCCATTAAGATTGAATCCTAAGTTGAGACCCATTCCATTTTAAAAAATATTTTTCCCAAAGCCATATGAAATTATCATACTAATATTAGATACCAAAAATCTTCATCTATGACTCTACAACCCCCCAAATGAAACTGATTCCACATTTCAACCTTTGGAGTCCCTCCCTTTACTTGACTGCATCCATAGAGACACAGGGTGCTCGCATCAGGGAGGCCTTGTGATTAGAAACAGAGATTATGTGTAGCAAATAGAAACTGGCATCTATTCCTGTGCTCAGGGTGGCGCTGGGTAAACTCACTGCCTCATCGCCGAGTGTCCATTTCCACCGGTGTAGGATGTACAGAGCAGCCTGCAGCAGTTTGCTCTTTGGAGTGGCATTATTCAGTCAAAAGGAACGAGACTTTTGTGGTTCAATAAAGCCCCCGTGATGTCCAAGAACATTCTTCTAGTTTGCAGTCACAACATGGGGGTACAGGCATCTCCCCACAACCAGGACAGCACCAGGCTTTGGGGTTCTCTATTATCTTATTGCCATGGTAGATCCTAAGTGCTCCCTCACTGTTTGGCTTGTTTTTAGAACATATTTCATTCAAGCTCATTTTGGAAATGAAAATATGCAAAGGGAACAGAACAGAAGTACCTGAAGTTCCACCTTCTAGAGATGGGCCGCGATAATGCCTTTCCAGAGTGATTTCCAGGCATATATATGAAGCTGCACTAGAAATTACTTATCTAAGTGACTCTGCAGGGTTTACACTGGCTATAGACCTAGCCTCTCTTTGATTTAATATATCATAAGCACATGCTTTGAAATCATTGGAAAGTATATTTCTTTTAGTTCCATACTGTAGGACATTTGACTTAGCAGTGTCAAATCTTACTTCAAAACTGATTAATCCGCCTGTCCCTGCACCTTTTGCCAGCCTTCCTAACAGCCTCCTTATAAATTGCTGCAATGGGTTTCTGGGTGAGATATTTTGATGCATCTGGACATACTTCCCTTGAAAGAACGCTGCCATTCCACATGGCCCCTAGCTCCAAGGACTCCTCAAGGCTGGGCGTGATAGATGTCTTTAGTCTTTGCAATCTAAGAGGTGGAAACATCTATTTTCAAGTGTGTATTTTTTTTATATTAAAAAATTAAACATTTTCAATGCTTATTAACCACATGAATTTATTATTTTGTGAATGACTTATTTAAGCCTTCCTTATCTTTCTTAATATTTTGAGAAAGTTCCCATTGTATTAAGTATTCCTATTGTTTATCATATATGCTGCCAATAATCCCAAAATGCTGTTTACTTTTGACTTTTTATGGCTGTTTTTTGGACATCTAGATGCTTGCAATTTTTTTTTGGTACTGGGATTGAACTCAGGGGCACTCGACCACTGAGCCACATCCCCAGCCCTATTTTGTGTATTATGTAGAAACAGAGTCTCACCAAGTTGCTTAGCACCTTGCCGCTCACGAGTCTCCTGTTTCAGCCTCCTAAAGTGTTGGGATTACAGGCGTGCATCACCATGCCTGGCTAGATGCTTGCATATTTTGAAGATTGAAAAACCAGTGAATGTTTTCCTCATGTATTTTGATTATGGTATTATGCTTGGAAATGCCACACCCAGTCCCAGATTTGTTTTCGCTAGCATTTTCTTCTAGCTATTTAAATTGTTTTCATTATTTTATGATTTCATTTTGAAAGATTTTTTGTATCTTCAATCCAGCTGGAACGCATTTGACTCATCAACTGAGATAAAGATCTAAGCATGACAGTTCACCAATTATCTCATCACTATTTTGAATAATTCATTCAACAATTATTAGAGACATGATCAAGGTAAGAGGGGAAATTAACACTTCTTTATGTAGCGTGACCTGGTAACTATCTTCAAGTGTTCTCATGCCTTTCCCATGAAAGGAGGGTTAGGTGGGTCTGCCCAGCCCCAGAGAGCAGCATTTGGAGATGGATAGGAGGCACGAGGAGACGCAGAGGAGCTGACTCACTCACCAGGAGGACCAGCAAAAGAATGCCTGGACTTGACAGTCTTCCTGGCAAGGTCACCCCCACCCCAAGCTGACCTCCAAGGGAAGTCTTGGCCCTCTGGGGAGATGGGCAGACTGAGTGGCTTTCGAATACCCTTGCAAATTGAGAGTCTGTCAAGTTGGGGCAAGTGAGGACTCAGATGATTTCGTTTCCATAACTTGGCAGTTGGACAAACAGAAAGCTAGGACTGTCAGGCAAAGCTTCCATAACCCAAACGCACAGACATTTTAGACAAGGTCATGCAAAAGCAGTGACCTAACTGCTCGGGTGGTCCAGAGCATCCGGTTCACAGCGGGCACCCTAGCCCAACTTAGCCCAGTGTGAGAACCGAGCGAGGAGACCCATGGTGGGCGTGGGCGTCCACTCTCATGGAAAGGGATTGCGGGATCTGGGAAAGTATTTGCTCTGTTTATTTTGAGCTAGAAAAATCGCATCTTGTTTGTGTGTAACTGTTTAGCAACAGAGAGAGATTAGGAAGTCTAAATTTAACAAACCCTAAATATATAATTGTTCCAATGAAAACTATGACAGTTATTTTCCCACCTGGTAGAAACGTGTGGCAAATAGTGCCCCCAGGATCCCACGGGCAGCAGTAGCCTGACTTCATCTCAGGAATTTCTCAGGGGCGGAGCCCGGCCTTTCCTCTGTTCACCCAGTGTGGTGGAGTCATCCCATCTATTTAAGGGCATGACACTTGGTTCCTAAAAGTCCAAGGACAGGCAGAATGCCCGTAGTTGGTGTTCTCAGCAAAAACCCAGTGGGGCCCGCCAATATTACTCTGAGAAAGAAACAGCTGTGGCGGGGCCTTCCTATTGGTGCCTTGTAAGGACATAGCTTGGGCAGAGATCGTGAGAGCTGGGCTGAGCCTTTGACGTGGCCCCAGTGCCCACAGAGACTCTCGCCTGTCTTCAGACCAGTGTTGGCCACACTATGGAGACAGCAGGGCAGAGCCACTTCATAGCCTGCCCAAGGCCAGGGTTGTGCTGTGAAGGTGGTCAGGGCGCGTGTGTGCCAGAACCTGCTCAGAGGTCCCCAGCTTTGGGTGGATCACTTCATTTTAACCAGTTGTGACAAATGTCCCCTGGGTGGCCAGATAGACACCTATGCAGACCCTGGACCTGAAGCTGTGTCCAGTCCCACCTCCCTGGCTTCTTCACCAGCTGTCGGCCTCAGGCAAGTGCAGAAACCTTGCTGGGCCTCCACCTCCCCTGTCCTCAGGTGTAACTCCGGGATGATTGACAGCTCGTGTACAGAGAGACAAAGGGAAAGACCGTGTTCCCAAGCACACTTTCATGCAGGTGTGTGAGTGAGCATCTATCTGTGTTTCACATCAGAGTGTACTCAGAATGCAGGCCAGATGCTGGGCAGGTGGCAAAGATGGAGAGCCTGCCCTTGGGAACTTGCCCCGTCACTAAGAGGCACCCTTGCCCTTCATGTGTTTAGCAGCTCCTGAGCTTGCACAGGCCGACGGCTGGCAGGGCCAGTGCGTGAACCTTGAGTGGCTGTCTTCCCCACGAGTGGAAACCCAATGTACTCTCTTCCAGGTTTCTATTTCACTTTCTCCCCTTGGACTAACATTTTGGAGGGAGTAAGCGCCAGGCTACACTGTCCATGATGCGGGTGCAGCTACGTTCCCGCAGGTCATTCACCTGTCCTGGAGATGGGAAGGGGCTGGAGGAGAGCCCAGGGGACTGCTCAGTAAGGCCAGCGTGTGGGTTGCTGCTGCGTGAGAGTGCAGTCCTGAGCTGGGCACTCCCGTCTAGGAGGGAAAGGAACGCTGACTTCCCAGACAGGCCTGTGAAGGAGGCTCTTTTCATCTCCCCCAGACAACGGCACACAATCCCAGTGACCCTGCAAATCATATTCTGTTTGCATACAGCCAAAACAAATCAGGCCTCAAGCACAAACGCCTGCTCAGTGGCCTGTGGCGGCTGTTTGACTCAGCCTGCTGCTCCAGACACTCTGTCCTCGTCTCCGCTCTCTTGTGCCAGACCCACTCCCACTTGGATCCAGTTCCCATTCCGATTCTGCCTTCTTGCTCTGCTTCCTTGCCTCTGAACTTGGCATTTGCACCTGGTCCCCTTCCATCACCCCACCCCCATGACCTCAGCTCCCTGGCAAGGGCTGTGGCTGAGACCTGTGTGAGTCCCCTTCTAGGGATGCCAGATGAAGTATATAACACGCCCAGTCAGATGTGAAGTTCAGACACTTGAGACGTGCCAATACTGAAAGTTATTTTTGTTTCTCTGAAATTCAAATTTAACTGGGTGACCTGTAATTTTATTTGCTAAATCTGGCAGCCTCTTACTTAGACAATCCTCAGGAAAAACCCCAGCTCCCCCGCTCCTCCTCCTCCCTATTCTGACATCCAGGAGAATGACTGGTTCTCTCTCTGTCTGGGCCTCCACTCCTCCAAGGTGCAAGAGAGAAGCTTCCTTCTGGTGAATGTGTGTGCTGTCTCCAGGCGTTTGCTCAGCCTGCACTCAGCCCTGCCCCTGGGGGAGCCGCTGTGCTCTTGTACTGGTGCGCCAGGTCCCAGGCCAACAGATGAGTCGGAGGTATCTGACAGGCCTGCGATTCCCAGTATCCTCTTAAGAGTTGGGGTTTTCCAAATTGTTCTTTTATAAGTATTGGGGCAGGTTTTCATCTCACAGACAGAATTGTCCCCCAGATGGAGGATGCTCCCACAGAGCCATGTGAAATGGCAATCTGGCCCATAGATGAAAACAAGCCCCTGTAGCCGCTTGACCTTTAAAGGCTGGGAAGCCCAACAAAGGCAAGAGAAGAAACTTAAGGAAGAGTTTGCGCAAAGGCATGCTCATGCTCATGGGGACCAGAGATTGCTCCTAGAGCTGTTGGGGGACTGGAAGTTCAACCAGGCTGCAGCTGCGCCTCCATCCCCAGGTCCCATAGCGTGGGTGAGTGGGAGGTTGAGCAGATGTTGCGATTAATGCAAATAATAATTGGGGAGCGGCCACACCAATGGCGGCGTGACACCTGTTATAGACTCAGAGATCCGTTGGCCGGAAGACTTCTGTGTTTAAGCTGCATAATTCAAACCTAGACAAAGAAATGCACATCTGAGGCCATGGTCTCCTTCTACGAGCTCGAAAGACTCACCTTGGCCACTCCTCACACCATGACCACTTTGACCCAGATCCTTGGCCACTGAGTCACTGGTGGGTGGCCTGAACCAGCTCTCCACCGCACCCCTGCGCTGCCCAGGGAGGTGAGCTGTGTGGGCTATGCTTGCAAATGTACCTGGAATTACATGTATCAGGTAAGGTGAGACAACAGACTACCTTGAAAGAAGAGGAGAGGGCCGGCCGCTCCTGTCACACCAAGCCACAGGCCAGGCAGGTTGTACAGAGAAGCATCATATCATCCAGGAGACAGGAGCAGCAGAACACAGGGGCCGGCGCCTCTGGTTTGGTTTTGAAAGGAAGGAACGGGTGAAGCAGGGCAGACACACTGAACGAGCTGGCCGAGGTCCTACAGTTTTAACAGTTTCCAGGGCCCTGAGCTGGCGATGGTACTGCATGGTGGGAGGGTCTGCTCCGCCTGGTTCAGGTGTCAGGGGTCCTGCCAGGAAAGGGATAGCAGGCTCAAATCAAGTCATTCAAAGAGGGCTTTTAAATACCTTTCCCTGCAGCATGGGAAGGGCTTAGGGGGCTGAAAGGAGGGCAGGGTGGTAGCTTGCTCAGTACTGTAGGAGCACTCTGCATACCTTCAACCCCTCCCCTCCCTCTTTCCCCATTCTATCTGATGGACCGCATACCTGACAGAGCGGTAACCCATTGGCTGTAACCTTGGGGCCAGGATTGGTCGGAGTCTGGGCGGACCGACCCCCCACATACACCCCTTTTCGTCCCTCCTGAGGACTCCTTTTCGTCCCCCAGGGCCCCAACTCCCCAACTCAGACTCATGCAAGGCATGACATAAAACAACATAATACCAGAGACCGTGTGAGGGGCAGGCCCTGGAGGGGCCGGGAGGACTCTGGATTGCTTGGTTTGCACGTGACAGGGTGTGCTCTGCCAGCAGGCAGGCTGTTCCTGGTCTCCAGGAATTCCCCACCCAATCCACCGGGGCAGTCCCCAAGATGCCCAAGCATCAGAAATAGACTGCAAAGCACGGCCCACACCAGCTGCCATGGGCCCTTTTGCCTGGGCTTCTGCAAAGGTTGGGTGGGAGGTCAGGGGAAGAGGGCACAACCCAGTGTTCCCTTACCTGTCCCCACCCTGGCCTCTGTGTCACTGGCTGAAAGGCGATTTCCTCCGGGGCAGACTCCTCTCTGGGACTCTTCCCTTGGTTTCCTAACCACCCCGCGGCGCCCAGGGGTGATCCACGTCTGACTCTGTCTTTCCCACCGTCTCCCATGGAGTGTGTCCCTGCCCAGGAGCGTGTGTTGCCCCAGACAGATGGAAGTCCTGGTTCCTGGGCCAGGCCCGGAGGGGTCTGCACTGCTGTGGCTCTTCTAATTGTCCCACCACTTGACCTTTGTCCTCCCCCACCAAGTCTCCAGCACACAGGCACTCTGCATCTCTGCACGTCTCATGGTAAAGAGACCAGGCGGGGGCAGGGAAAGGAGAAAACACAGTGCAGAGAGATGAGGCCATCAGAGCTGCGGAGGGGAACCGGCCCACGAGGAGGGCGTGGCGGGTCATGAGTGGCGGTCCTCCTGGGGAGACGGTGTGGAGGAGAAGGAGAGCGTTTGCTATCACAGAAAGCGGGGTGCCGCAGGACAGCGTGGCCTGTGGGTTGCTGGGCCGAGGCCTCCACAGATGCCTAGGCAGTGAGTACCCTCCCTCAGCATCTCCATCCACCAGTCCCCAGCCCGGCCTGAGGCTACTGCCCTCCATGGTCCCTCCCTTCCCTTGGTTTCCCACCACTCACCCGCCTCCACGACCCCCTCAGGTGACGACCTAAGGGCTCCACTCACAACGCAGCCCTGACCCTCACACCCACACGGGCCTCTTGGTCCACTACCCCTGGGCGTTCCACGGGACCTCAGCTCGAGTGGTGAAGATGAAGCTGGCCACCATGTCCCACAGGAAGCCTTTGTGACCCACATTCCTGCACAGGTGCTCACTCTGTTCTTGTGTGGCATCACCCACAGCCCCTGGCTTACCTGCCAGGTTCTGTGTCCCCACCTAACTGTGAGGCAAGAGCCCCATGTGGACAGTGTGTGGCTTTGACACCGAGCACTGGGCCTGGAGCACAGTCAGACCCATCTGGGAAATGCCAGATGGAATCACAGGTGAAGTGAACGGGGGAAGAGAATTAGAAATGTTAATTTGAGGGCTCGACCAGGTCAGCCACTATTCTGCAGTGAGACCTAGACCTGTGTCAATGGAAATGGAAAGTTAAATCTCAATGAAGAGGGAGAGACACCAGGAAAGAGGAGGTCACTCAGGGAGCAGGGTGGCAGAGCAGGGTGGGTGCAAACACAGGTGCTGGGGCCAGCTGTCCTCGATCTAGCAGATGCCAGCTCAGTGCGAGGAGGGAGGAAACAGCCCAGAGCCTCTGAGCCTCCTTCCTCTGGAAATCCAGGCAGCATCTCAAAGCCCCACAGAAGGCCACGGGGACAGAGGTCTTACTTCTCTGTAGTGTCAGGAAAGGGTACATCTTGTGTCATCTCATGGCATGAAACTTTACTTTGGCTCAGCACAGAGCCTCATCCTGTGGCACCCCATCACCCTGTCGACCGCCCACTCGCTGCTGGGGCTGCTGGAGCTCACACACGCACATCTCGAGCTACGGTGGCCCTGCAGAGTGGTCCGAGCCACGCTTGCTCCTTGTCCCATTTTAGAGAGGACGGTCTGGAGGCTTCGGTGTTCGCAAGCCGGAACTTGACATGTAAATTCCCTCCACTGGGCTGAGCTGTCTCCAGAGAATGAGTGGACAGATCCCGTCCAGCTGTAGGGTCTCTGCTAAACTCTGGGATGAGCAGCCCCTGTCTTCCACCTTCTGAGCACCTTGACTCTTGCTTCCCTGTGAAATAAGGACCAGTTATTCTGGCCCTTGGGGTGGTCAAGCGAACCCTCTAATCTGTTTTGATTCTACCCCACACTGTGTCTGACCATTCCAGTGATGTGCTGAGTACCAGGATCCTGTCCACCAACTGGGGGCTACGGAATCCTGGTGATTATTGTGCAGACGGGCTATAAAACAAACAGGTCAACCACCCCAATGGCTTCACTTTATGAAGTTCCTGACAGGTGGTTTCAAAAGTAGTGGGTTTGCTGTGTCTTTTCTTCTAGTAATTTGTCACTGGCCTCAATGACATTGAATTAATCTAGAAGTCAGCTCTAGCTGATGATAAACACCCAGTCTGAATGTCATTTTTACCTTCTCAGCATCATGTAGATAGCCTCACTCAGAAATATTCCCCCATGAAATAAAATCTACCTGCCGGATACATGCCACAGACGTGAGCGAGAGTGGCCTCGGGGTGGGTGCATGTGGCCTGGAGACCGGAGTACCGAGGTCAACTCCAGGGAGGTCCATTTCCATGGTGGCTTCTCAAATGACACAGAGGTCAGAGAAGGTCACCGGCAGTGGGTCAAAGGAGACAATTGGGCACGAAAACCAGCCCGGGCGCAGCCCAGGAGGGGACAATGGCCAAATAAGCCCAAGTCTCCTAGCAGCTCCCCACGCCTTCGCATGGGAATTTGTTTTTTTGGGAATTTGTTTCCTCATAACGTCTGGCTCTGGCGGCTCACTGAGCGGATCCTCGGTGTCCAAGTGCAGGCATGGCGCAGGGCCACGGTGCTGTTTCCAAGTAGCCTGGTGGTTCTCAGTCCCCACCCCGTCACCCCCTCATGGCTCTCATGGTGTCTGCAACCAATGTGGCCACTGCTGTGTTTGTGGCAGATGGCCACATTGGCCTGGCCAGTTGGGCTCACATTCATGTCCACATGGCCCGCAGAGGGGATGATCCAGGGCTCATGTTTCACAACGTCTCTGTGTTTGCTCCTGTGTCTTTATTTGCTCTGGTGTGGATGTGGTCGGTCCCCAGAGGTTCATGTGCTGGAGGCCTGGTCTGCAGTATGGTAGTGTGGAACCTGTGAGAGGTGGCACCTTGCAGAAGGTGGAAGGTCACTAGGTCAGGAAGCATCACTCACAGAAGTGATTAATGCAGGCCTGGACTAGTCCCCACCATCCTGAAGCCACCCACCACAAGGCCCCTCACTAGAGTTTAGCTGAGGCCAGCACCATGCTCCAGAGCCTCCAGCACAGTGAGCCAAACCAACCTCTTTTCTTTATAAACCACCCAGCTTCCGGTATTTTGTTTTGGCAACACATGTGAACTAAGCCATTATTTGATACCTACAGCCCTGTGACCTAACACTATCCTCCCTATACTCCACACTGGGTGCCTGAGCTCAGAGAGTTTAAGCAGCACCCCCAAAGTTGCCCAGATGATATGTAGCATAGCTGGGTCAATCTCAGGCATGTCTTAATCCAGTGTCTCTTCTGTCTCCACAACAGGTGGACTGTTCTGTGCTCCTGGGCCTGTTAACCTCATTCTTACAAAATTAACAGGCTGCTCTTAGAGGTTTGGGGGACTTACTCAAGCTTCCTCAGAACTTTGAATACTTCTGGTATCGTCCAGGAAGTTGAGGCGACACACATGTGAGATTACATGAAGGCCTGATTTGAGCAACTTCACTGCTATTTGTTATAAAACCCCAGAGCAGTTGTTTGAAGCATACGGTTCACCCATGGCTGGGGAGCAGTGCTGATCTTTCTGTGAATGGACAGCTAGCCTGAGCAGGAGCCTGAGTGGGAGCTGGTGAAGACAGTCAGCCAGTCACTGGTGGTTACCATCAAGTGCTTATTTCTAAAGCATGTTAGCTAAAGGAGAACCCAGTCCAGGTCACTGTGATCAGCCTGCTGCTCGTGCTGCCCAGAAGGCACATGGGCAGGTCCCTTGCCACCTGTTCTGTCCTGTCTTTCTCCCCCACCCACCTCCTGCTCTATTGGCCTGGAATTGGCAGGGGTCCCCACAACCACCCTGCCTGTCTCCTCTCCTGCTCCTATGGGCCTACCCAACTCCTCATCCTTCAAAACCCTGTGTGGGAGTCTTCTCCAGGAAGATCCTCTGACCCCACATGCTGCCATCCCACACATACCACGCAAGCTGGCTTGCTACAGCCAAAACAACACACATTTATTATTTTACACTTCTGGGGCTCAGAAATCTGAAACAGGTCTCACTGGCATGAAATAAAGACACAGGGGCTGTGCTCTTACTGGAGAGTCCTGGAGAGTCCATTTCCTCTGTTCATCCAGCTTTTGGAGGCTGCTGGCCTTCCTTGACTCAGGCTCCTTTCCTCGGTCTCCCAAGCCAGTGGGGCTGAGGTCCGATGCCTCCCATGACAGCCCTCTAACCAACCCTTGCCTCTTGCCTCCCTTGGTGAGCACCCCCCGAGGGCCTGGGGCTCTGCTGAATACCCCAGGTGCATGGCTGCAAGCTTGGGGACCAGGCGTGGGCATCTTTGGGCCATCATTCGGTCAGCCGCCCTGGGTGACTCTGGCTCTCAGCGTCCCTGTGAGCTGCTCTTACCTGAACGTGCGCACCGTGGGCAGAGCCCTGCCACTATCTTTGCACCCCTCCCGCCTCCCCTGGACCTGCACACACAGGAGCTGAGGTCTGTGTCCTCACTCTCCTGAGCTGCATTTCTGTCACCCCGCTGACAGAAGGCCACCCAGGGTGACAGAAACGGAAGCTCTGGAGACCAGAACTTTCAAGGCAGACGGGGAAGGACAGTGTGAGGCTGTGTTCTCAGGACACAGCAGCCCCCTCGTCTACCTGGGCAGGGCAGGAGCCTGGTCTTAGCTCACTCTCACCTGTGCGGGACCCAGGTGGACAATTTCAGTTTGTAATGTCCATGCTGAGACCTGGCTGGCTCTTGGTTCACAGGACCAACAGACCAAGCCATGGGAGGACAACAGGTGGGGGCATGGTCTCTTGAGGATCGAGCTGGGGCATCCAGACCAAACCGCTCTCAGCAGCGACACCCCAGCTGGTGTCTGCTCTTGGCTCCGTCCCGGCTCAGCCTTGACCTCACATTTCCAGAGCAGGCCTTTTACCTGGCCAGCATCACTTTTCAGGCCCAAAAGTGAAGGGTGGGCATGGCCATGCCCGCTTGGGCAGAGTCCACCTCGCTCTGCTGTCCTGTCCGTGGCCTGTCTCTGGGTTTGGGCCAGCCTGTTCGAACCCGAACAGGAAGGCTTTAGGAATGCAGAGCTCAGGGAGAATGGGGTTTGAGATCCATAACCAAAAAAACACCTGAGGGGAGAGGACCAAACACAGGCACCAAAACAGGAAATTGATTCTGAGCAGTTTCACAGGCCAGCTGGAGACAGTTGAAGACAGGCGTGGCCAGGCGGGCAGAGAGCGCTCTCTCTCTCTCTCTCTCTCTCTCTCTCTCTCTCTGCTTGGGCCCAGCGAGCTCCCTGTGCTGTCTACCTGAGCTCACTCCTCTTATAGTCAAGAAGAGCACATGCAAACCCCAGGGCAGTGCTGCATGCCCTCTGCCTGGCCCTCAGCCCACGCTGGGACCCTCGAAATCTCAGACCGCAGCTTCCTCCAGCTGCAGGTGGCTCTGAAGGGAAAGCAGACAGAAGCAACCTCAAACCCAGTTCAGCACGAGGACTCGCAGGTCCCTATGGTCACAGGAGCCACTCCGTGTTCTAGGAGCACCTGCTCAGCCCCCACACCTGCTCTGAACCAGGGTTGGCAACTCCTTCTGCCAAGGACCGGAAAAGGCCTCACCACCCCAAAGCTCTGTTGCCATGGTAGGAAAGCAGCCACAGGGGGACAAGTGTGGCTGTTTTCATAAAACTTTATTTACAAAAACAAATGGCGACAAACCCAGCCTCAGCAATGGCGAGGTGCTAAGCAACTCAGTGAGACCCTGTCTCTACATAAAACACAAAATAGGGCTGGGGATGTGGCTCAGTGGTCGAGTGCCCCTGAGTTCAATCCCCGGTACCAAAAAAAAAAAAGAAAAGAAAAGAGAAATGGCAGTAGGGTCCTGCCTGAGAGCGGTAGTCTGCCAACTGGACACCTGTTGTCATTTGTAAAATGAGGATGATGAAGGTGCCTATCACACTGGAGTGTTGAGAAGGCTTCAAATGCCTTTAGAGGTCTCAGCAGAGAAACTGGCCAATGGCCAGCAATAAACGTGATCGCCGTCGAGTCTCCAATGCTGGTCTAGCTGCCAGGTCTAGGTTCTGCACTGAGGAGGCCGTGGAACCTCCTTTAAGCTCTCTGGGATGCCGTGTGGGTAAAGGGCTGCATGGACTGAGTTAGTATCGCTGCTTCACCGCAGTCGAACTCGTCCACCCTCCACGAGAGCAGAACACCTCTCACAGGCCTGGCCCCGACATGGGCGTGGCGACGGCCCAGGAAGGGGATTCAACCCTGTTAATTCTCGCTCTCCTTGCTCCGGGCTCTGCCTGTCTTCCTTCCTCTTCACCACCGCCACCTCATTTCCCAAATCAGTCCCTGACGGTGCCTCTCATCTCGTCTACTTCGTCTCTGCTCCCCGGGCTGCCAGCCGGGTCTCCCACAGTGTCCCTACTCATCCAGGAGACGCAGTGGCTGCCGCACATTTCCACCAGCTCCTCTTGTCCGTGAGCTTTCCTGGAGGCAGAATGGGCTGGTGGGGTGAGCAGACCATCAGCTGCTTGTCTCTACGGGAGACGAGGTGAAGGGTGGGAGGCAACACTGATTGTGCGGCACCTTCTCCTCAACCGGTGAACCATGCTGCATCCGTTCCCTATTGCTGTGCACAAATAGCACTAAACTGAGGGGCTTGAAGTAATAAACACGCTTTCCTCACAGTGTCTGGGCAAGGAAGCCCAGAGTGGCTTGGCCGGGAGGTTCTGCTTGAGGCTGCAGTCATGATGCTGGCTGGGACCGGCATCCTCTGAAGGCTTCAACGGGTGGCTCACTGGCATGGCCTTGAGCAAGAGCCTCAGCTGCTCAGTGCCTGGATCTCTCCCTGTCTGCTGAAGTATCTTCATGTTGTGGTGACAGGCTACCCCAGGGGCAGTGAGCCAAGACAGAGCAGGGGCAAACCTCGTGCCTTGGACGGCCCGGCCTAGAAGTCACGCATAGGACTTCTGCTGCGTCCCGTTTAGTGGAAGAGTGTCCAAGCTGAGTTTGGGGGTCTGAGCCCCCTGAGTGCCCAAGAGCTCCTGGACATGGTCATGACCTGCCACACATTTTGACACTCACTCTGCAACCTGCAGACATACACGTGTAGGCACATCAGCTGAGAACCCAGGTGATAAGTTTGGGAAGCCCGTGTCCCCCCGGCCCAATAGAGGATCTCAAACAAGGCCATTCTCTCCCATGAGCCTCAGTTTCTATCTGTAAAAGAAGAATGATGGCACCTAATTCCTAGGAGTGCTGGAGATGAATGAGCTCGTGCATAGACTCAAGGCTCCCGAGAACACATCTGCCCAACGCCATGCTGTGCAATGCAAGCCCTGCCGGCCTCCCCGCCTCCACAGCCACCTGAGTGGCACCTGTCTCCCTGCTTATCCTGAGTTCCCTTCACCTGGCTCTTCACATGTAGTGTTTTTTCTGCTTATAGGACCCTGCCCACTTTCATAACTATTCTTATTGCTATTAATGACTGTAATTCTTAATTAATAACCATACTCCCATTCTGCATACACACCCCAAAGACTTTAAGTACAGCCTTTCTCTTCAATAGTCTTAGCACAGGAAGCTTCACATCCCCAGGGCAACGTCCTGGGTCCAGTTCCTGGCACTGATGGTTTGCAGAGAAGATCTGGCCTGAGCATGTGCCACCAAGTACTCTCAGCTCTGGAATGCAGAGCCAGTCCCCGGAAGCTCAGGTCCCTCTTCTGGGGGAGAGGATGCCAATTGAAATGGGGTGTTCTGCAGGAAGGTCTGTTGGCATCAAGTCTGCAAAGACATTGCTTATCACAGCCTCTGACGTAGGGTAGGGTGTGAACATGTAAGGAATCTGCACACTGGGTGGGACCAGCTGGCTCCTGAGCTGGCTTAAAGAAGACCAAGAGGGAGCTGCTCTCATAATCAGAGCCTATGGCATCCCTGCAGATGTCTGTGAATATACAGGGAGGGATTATGAGCCTCATTTTCAAGGACTCCATTGGCACATGCACATGGGAACCCCAGCTTGTGTCACAACCTCAAGATTTCAACAAGACACAAGCCTCCCCACTTCACAGCAGCAGAGCCCAGGGGCAGGCGAAAGCCACTTTCATTTAGGCCAAGCTCCTTTGACTCAACTATGTGGTTAATTTCGATTATATTTCATACTATTTTGGGGGGTGGGAGGGTACTGGGGAGCTGCTGAGATTTATAGGCATGCGGCACCATGCCTGGCTGCCATTTTCCATTTTAAGGTATGTGTATGTATATTCATTTTCCACATATTATTGTTTTGTAGTTTCTTTGCATGTTGTTCCATTCTCGTGAGTTCTACTGACAGAAGTCTACCTGCAATTGCACATGCAGAAGTGGTGTTTCATAGAGTGGATTCTGAGCCCCTGCATCTTGATAGGGCTCCAGAAACTCCCAGCTTGCTCCTCAGATAGCCCCTGAGTGCTTTTTTCTTCTCTGGATACCAAGTCCACAAGTAGGGCATGATGGCCACTGCAGATCTGCTGCTGATGGTCACTTCCCTCTATGCTGGGAAGATGGCACAGGTCACCTCACATCCATTATGTGTGCCAAGCCCTTGCCCGCAACACGAGGACTATCATGGGGGTTGTTCTGGCTGTGCATCTCCACTGAATCTCCACTGAATATTTTGCCCAAAGTACTCTTGCTGTGCATTCTTTAAGGATTAGGAAGAGTCAAAAAAATCAGTCCTCAAATCATTATGCAGCTGTCATTCCAGCAAACACACCTCTCATGCCCAGGAATCCAAAGGGCAGAGCAGAAGGGCTGCTTGGAGGCCCTTTGCTGGATGCTGTGGATGGAGCTGTGGCAGGACCTGCTGCTGGCGGGTATCCTGCCTCTACCAGAGTGGCACTACTTTCCTTGTTTCATTAAAGCACTCACCCTGGAGAGCCAGAGGTTTCCTCTGTGCCCCCAGCAGGACCTCCCCACCTGCACAGACCCTGTAGGCCCCTGAGTGAGAGGTAAGCAGCAGCACCTGCTGACTACTGGCTGTCGCTGTGCCCTGGGGCTATGCAGGAGATGGGCTGATCTATGCTCCACAGGCGGGCAATCAAAGAGAGCAGGCAGGCCCTTGTGAAAAAGGGCTCACTCTTGTTGGGAGTCTGGAGCATAAGGTCAGGGTTTCAGAACCAGCTGAAGAAAGGCAGAGTTTCTTAGTCACCCAGCCGTCTACAGAAGCCAGAGGAGGAGGGCAGTGATGACAGGAGTCCCCAGCCCTCTCTTGGGGGTCTCCCAGCTCTGACACTCATCTATCTTCACTTTGGATTCTCTTAAGCACAGGGTCACCAGACTTGTCCACGGAGCCTTGTGAGCTGGCAAGGCTTCTGCCCAAATATTCAGAGCCTGGGATTTCAAACCCACAGCTCCGGGAGTCACACATTCTTTGCAACATCATTAAAGCCAGAAAGTTATTTCCATATTTCCAAGTTTTGTGGAAGCAAACCATGGTGTCTGCCCACGCTGCCATCTTCACAGAGGCCGGAAAGGGCTGGGGTGGCAGCCAGGAGCCTTTGCATCCAGAGGCCACTGTGTGGCTGCGAGCTGCAGGCACGTGTGAGCGATTAACATTCTTCTCCCCAGCAGGTGTCTGACAGCCTTGACTCAGGTCCCTCTTGGTGTCTGCGCCCCTGGCCTGCTGCCCATTTCTTGGATGCTGTGCTCAGGCCTGCTCACTGGCTCAGAGTCTGGGAATATGGTGACTGCCTCTGGCCATGTGCAGATATACTGGACAACTGCCCAGCAGTCAATGCTGGTCCCTCTGGTGTTCCTTCAAGCTGGGCTCCTGGAAACTTCCCCAGGGGCCTCAGTCTTATGAACTCTGCCTCATCCTAAGTTCCTGACCATGTCCTTCTGCACCCTGGGTTTGACAGACAGGAGCCTGCACTTAGGTGACCTGCCTGCACCTGAGAAGTTTCTTAAGGAACAGGTAGGATCATCGCAGCTGGAAAAGGAGCAACGGGGGTCGTGCAGTTTAGGCAGAGGCTGAGGGATTTCATCTCTGAATTCACTGCTAGAGATAACAGGCCACTTGCTGGAAAGTGCTGTCCCCTCCCCAATACCTTGAGTTCCAATATTAATCACACATTGTTTTTATAACAAATAGAGCTAGAGGTGGGTCCTGCTTCTCCAGGCAAGTCCAAGGGGCCGTTTCTGCTGTTCTAGTCACAGAGGAGAAGCAACACCATCTGGCCCTGCCGTGGGGTGCAGCAGTGGACAAGGACGGCTCCAGAAAAGGGCAGAGTCCCCGTCTGGGCACTAGGAGGACTACATGGAGCACTCTAAGCCCCTCCCCTTCAGCCCTGAGAACTGTACCCTGATCCTCCAGCCTCTGCACTGAGCTTGGCAGAGCCCAGTCTATCAGGGCCCAGATGGAGCCCGAGCCCTAAGTCTAGTCCAGTTTCATTCATCAAACAAGGAGAGGATGGTGGCATAATGGTCAACTCTATTTGCCAACTTGACCTGCCTAAGGGATGGACCGAATCCCTCCACCAGCTTCCTGGGGTCTCCAGCCTACAGATGGCAGAGCATGAGGGTTCTCAGGTTCCACACAGGGCTGTCCCCAGGTGGAGTCCTCGTAGGTACCGCTGCATCGCTGTTGGCTCTGCTTCTCGGGAGAGCCGACTGCTCAGGGCAGGCAGCCGACGCCCTGCCCTCCAACAGCCAGGGCCCCACAGCCTCTTCCCCCTTTTCTTCCAAGTGCCTTCCTGGATGACTGGGTTTGAGCAGATTCCACCAGTAGGCTATGGAGAAGCAAAGATGAGGTTTGGGTCCTAAAACTTGCGGAGATGTCACCTGAAACAGCTGAGACGATCGGCCCTATCCAGATCTGGTTTCCCTTGGCCCCCGGGAGTTCCCACGGGCACCCTGGCCCTGGGTTCCGCACCTCTGGCTGTCCTGACCCGGTACTCGACTCCTCCCCTATGGCTCCATGTGTGTCTGATGCTAAGACTCCTCCCTACGCTCATCTCTGGGCATCCAAGACCTCCATGGCACCTTCAAGATGAGGTCCCTGCTGCCAGCACCAAGGCCACCATGTCTACAGAGCGAAGAGCGATAATAGCAGCAACCTGTGCTGTGAGCCCTGGTGTATCTGTCACGCCCCGGGACAGGATGCGCGAGGCTTTACCTCCTGCCCTGCCGTCAGTCCACAGCAGCCTTTGAGGCAGGTCTTGGATTTATTCCATTTCACAGTCAAGGAGCGATAAGAGTTAACATCTGTCAGTCACCTCCTGTGTAACGGCCCTTGGACAGGTGCTCTCCGCATCTTATCTCACTTTACTCTCAAGTTAGCTCCCCACTTCACAGATGGGGACACTGGGAGCTTGGCAGAGGGTGAGTAACTTGCCTGAGGCCATCGTTCATAAGCTCTGGAGCCAGAGTCTCAACCTCAGACAGTCTGGCTCCGCAGCACCAACCGTTGCTGCCCTAAGACTCAGGTGGGAGTCTCTGTGCTCAGTGGTTCCATGCGCCCAGTCTGGCCCATCTGCTTCACTAAGCTCTCCAAGGCGACCCTGGTGTCCTGGTTCTGCTTTGTAAGGAGATCAGATCAACTTCCTGGGCTGCTAGGGCACCTGGTGGAAATGCAGCAACCTCCGTCAGCCCCGCTGAGTGGTGAGTGCTGGGATGCTTGTCCCAGAAAGCTCTGGAAAATGAGTGCATTCAAAGCAGCTATTAGGCCCAATCCTCAGAAGTGCTGGTGGTGGGAGGGGGTCCAGAAGGGCACAGGAGAGCTTTTACATAATCACAACCATATGTCCTGAGGAAGGGAACAGTTTTCCCTTTTTGCACAAGGACCCTGGAAACTGCTTCAGGAAATTAGTTTCCACCTCCTGGTTAAATTAAACTCAATGTGTCAGAAAGGCAGACGACGGAGTGAAAACGTGCCTTCAAGCGTCACGTGGCTCCCGACACTCCTGGCCATTAATTGTATAAAATTGACAGAGATGCCATACGTAGACAAAGAAAATTGCAGAGTATCTGGGGTGAAACTAAACCGTTTGGAGATCAAGCTGTCCATTTCTCACATAGCTCTCTAGGTAGAACTGAAACTCAATCTCACACTGACTGAATTACTAGAAGAATTCACATAGAAAGGAACGTGCACCATATGCTGGCATTTGCTCTTAATTACTGAGCTGGATAAACACAGGGAAGACACCATCCGTCCACCTGTGGAAGAATGTGCAGAGACTCCTCTAGCATCATTTTCAACACTCAATAATAAGGGCTATAATTTGTGTCTTTTAAAACACCCCTGCTCATGAAACCTTGACGTCAAAATGAATAACAGTGGCCATATTACCCTCAGTCCCCTGCCTCGTGACATTTCCAATTTCCTAGGCATTCCTTTGTCAATTGGCATCAGATCGGGCACCTGGAGTGGAGCCCTTTACTCTCCACTTTCTTACCTCATTATTCTGATTAGTGCGAGTGACACCACTTGAACTTCAGTTTATGACCTGCGTGGAGGGAAAGCTGGCCCTGTGTGAGGCTCCTCCCTCCTTCTCAACTGTAGCCCCACACTGAGCACCTCTGGAACATTCTAGGGTTGGAGGCTTTATTACTGAAGGAAACAAGGGCAACCCTGAAGAGCTCGGGGCTGTGGCTCTGGGCAACCATTCAGCAGTGACGTCAGAACCAGAGAGCTCTCGAGCAGCTGAGAATCATGACCAGGGACTGCAAGATGAGCTTTGAAACCACGAGGTGGAAGGTGGAGTCGTCTTGGGTTCTTGAAAGTTCCAAGCTGAGCGGGCGTTCTGTCTGTGGATGTACAGCGTTTAAGGGGCTTTCACTTGGGTCAAAGGAAGCTTTGCAGCCGGCCCTCCTCTCCAATGGCCAGGAGAGCTTACGTCTCGGGATCTGCTTATATTTCCTGTTCTTAGAGACCTCAGATGATTTACAAAGTGCCTGCTGGTCCTCCCAAACGAGACGCTGCCGGAAGGGCACCCCTGTGATCTGGAGGTGCCCGCGTCTCCTCGCTCTGCCTCTTCCTGCTGCCTCTCTCTGCTGCTCACAGAGGAGACAGCCTTCGGAAAGCCAGGCCTTCACTTACCTGTCACTTTCCGTCGTGTCTGCCTAGGCACTGCCACGAGACACGTACCCTCTTTTGTGACTTTTAACTTTGTTGCTTATTCAACCTTTCTGGTCTCTCCCTGGGATGGAATGAGGTCCTCTCTCCCACCCTGCACAGATTTATACCTGAGGCTGAGCTGGCAAATCCTCAGGCTCCCACCAGGACAGAGGCTGGGCAAAGACTCCCTGGCAAACCACAATGTAGAGATAGTTACCTGCCTTCCTTTTGTGAATGACTGAGAGTCTAAGACAAGCCATGTGCTATGTGTGTGTAATAATTGGCATCATCACTGATATTTTAGCCATAAACGTCACATGTCTTGACTACCCTTGGTATCCAACTCCTCGAGAACTACTGTCCAGATGGCCACGTTCATGGCGGTGTGCATCTCCCCTCCTCGTTCCACCTTGAGATCTTCGATTCTGTTTCCTACTTAACCAGTCACATCCACATTGGCATTCATTCTAAAGGGTCTTGTTTAATGTTCTTAAGATCCTTGAAAAGAAAGTGAATCCCAGGGTGGATGCCGTGGAGGTTGAGCTGGCTAGCTCTCTGGAGCTGAGTCTTTCCCAAGTCCCTCCTGTGGCCCTGTTCCTCCTGCTGAGTGGGCGCCTGGCCTGGAAGGGTCTCTTGGGCTGCAGGATGTTCACCAACCAGAGGGGGCTGCAGGAAGGAAACCAAAGTTCACCAACGAGTGGAGTCTTGCCCAAGCCCGTGCAGATGACCAGACTGGACAGAACCAAAATCCACACTTGCATATCATCAGGGCTCCATCTCTCAGGCCACCTGTGGCCACAGGCTGTCACTTGCATGTGTGTGCCACAGTATCTTGATGACTACTTTTTGTACCTTCGAGGCCTTTGCAGAGTCCCCACAGGGCTAGAGATGCTGTAAATGGCTGCAGGAGGGAGCAGTAACTGGCACACGTATGAGAGCAGCCTCGCAGTCTCAGGAAGACCAACGGCAGAGACCCTTATCATGGGGGATCAAGGGAGTCCATACTACAGACCTTCCCCACTTTCACTGTGAGAAAAGATTGTCAAAAATATTTTCCTGAGTTATTAAACCTCTTCTGGCTAAATAAGCAAGAACTTTGAACCTTGGCCATTAATAATTAATATCTAAAACACAGCCCAAGTGCCATATTTCAAAGTATATTTTTCAATGTCTGTTCCATAAGAGTGAGGGAACGGTGATTTATACCTGTCCAATAACATTCTTTTCTCCAAACCAAAAAGCCCCAGTCCTTCACTCACTCAGTGAGGGAAAACACAGTTGCTGCATTTATCTTATTTTCTAAACAGTTGACCATTTTGTTAGCCTCTCCATGAACTGGCTTTTCCACACCATCTGGGGCACTAACATTGGACATGGTTTTCTAATGATAGCCAAATTGATGACAAATGTATTTAAATGGCATTTATGTTAATGTATGGTGACACTTTCCCCATTTTTCCGCCTTTTCCCATAGCATCAGTCCATTGTTGACTCATACTTACTACTGCTCAGGAACCCACCGGATCTTTTCCTGGGATGAACCAGTGATTTTCCTGGGATTTGACAGGTATATCTCTTGATCCCTATTGACTATTTTAGTGATTCAGACTGTGTCCATGTCCCCATTGCTTTGCTTCCTGTTTTTTTTGTGGTAGAGAAATCACAGCACAGTCTGAAAAGACATCTCCTTTTTATTTTTTTTAGCTAACCTTTTTTCTCCCGCTGCTCCACTGGTATATGCACCAGGTGCAGTAGCAGGTGTGCTGAGCCTGGTGTTCCCAGGAAGCTGAGGGATTGTCAAGAAGGTGGAGAAAAACATGAATGGAGTACAGGAGACCTGCCTGCTTCGCTGGCTCAGCCTGTCTCCCCCCCAGGTTGCTTCCCACCAGAGCAGGCCTTTGCAATAAGCCTTTGTAAGTGAAGGTCTCCAGACATGTACACATTGATTTTGTGATATCAAAATCAATCCAAAAAGTAAGTAAGTACCCTGTCACGTACAGGGTGAGGTCAGCAATACACTCCTACCTCCGACAGCCTTCAACTGCTGTCATTGTAAGCTGGCCAATTCAGTATTGTGCATCCTGGATGTGGGAGCAGAAAAGCCTGTGTCCTCAGAGAAGACCCTTGCCTCTTCCAGGTCATGCTTTGCTGCATCCTACTCATTCTCTCACTCCTCCAACACACTCGGGAGGCTCCAGCTGTACGTAAAATATCTTGCTTGTTTCTAGGCAGGAAAGTCTTCTGCCTTAAGAAGCTCACAGGCAGCAGGTTCTCCAGCAAACTCTTTGCCTGGTCCTTCTGTGGACCCTCATAGAGGAAGCAGTTTCATCGTGAGCATATTTCCACGTGGAGGCCACTATTTGCCCCCTACAGCCTGGACGTAGGTTTGTTCCAAGAAGGCAGCAAGCAGAGCAGATGGAGCATGGACACAGGAGCCACGTCACAATACAGGCCTAACCCTGTCACTGACTAGCTAGGTAGACGTGGGCAAGTTATTGACCTTCTAAACTGTAAGAGCTAAAGACAGAATGCTTCCCAGAGGGCTGTTTTGATAGCTAACGCAGAGTATGAAGTATTTTGTATGATTACATGCAGGAAGAATTACCTGAGTTTTGTGGCCCTTGTAAACAAATCATGAAAAATAAAACCTTTTACCTATTTAATTGGAAGTCACAAATGGCACTTTTATAATTGGTTGCTCTGATTACTCCTTTGAGCAAGCACTAGGTGGCTAAAACACCAGCTGAGGAAACACACAGGTCCTGTCTCAGTGATTCTGTGAGCTTGTGATTCCCTGTGGCTTCATGCATTCAGATCAGTTGGGTAGAAGCTGCTGCTGCTGTTTGGTTTGTGCTAATAAGAGATGGAGGCAAATGGAGCTGGATCAACAAGGGTCATAAAGTGCAGGCGATTTTTCCCTGAGTCAACATCTGAAGTTCGAGGTCTTGATCACTGCTCATGAAGTCACGCTGATAGACGTGTGCCTGGGTGAAGTCATTGTGAACGGTGTGTGGACGCAGCTGGGAAGCTTTTCTTTTTGCAAAAGGAGGATTTGGGCATGAAAAAGAAAACATTGACGCCATCGTGAACCCTGAGATCAGTCAGGAGCCATGGGACCCCCCCACCTCCCTCAGGTCAGGTGGCTGGCCAGGGCAGGGTGTCCAGGAGCCTCTGGCAGCTGCTGATGGACCACAGTGAAATGAGATCCAAGGCCTGGCACCTCCAGGGGACAGGTGCCCATGCAGCTCATGTGAACTGTTTTGAAAGGGGCACGTAATCCTGGCCACTGGGTGGTCTGAGAGATGAAATGACTCTGGAGCTCTCTGGAGTGAATTCATGAATCCATGTGACCACTAATTTCTCTCTCTGCCTTCTCCTTCCCTCCCTTCCTCCCTTCCTTCATTCCTTCCTTCCTTCCTTCCATTTCCCTTTCTTTTGTTTTCAATGTCACTCACCCTTCCCATCCTTTCACCACATCGTTCAGAGAATAACCTTAGAGGAAAACTTAGTTGGAATGAGACATGGGAAGAGGAAAGCATTTTTAGATTGGTTCACAGCAAAGATAAAAGGCCTCAGAGTTTGAGATTGGTAATGTGATATCAAAATCAATCCAAAAAGTAAAGAGGCCGTAACCCCAGGCTGGCTTTCGCCTCCTTCCTCAAGTGAAAGATTAGACCCAGGTTTGCCAAGAGTGTAGGCAGAGGGCAGCTCTATAGGAGCAGCTGCAGCCGCTTCCAGAACCCCTGAAAGCTCCAGAAGCTCCACCCAACTCCAGGGGACCTTGCTGAAGGTCTACTTGGTGCAGTGCCTGCTTTCCATCAGGAGCAAGTTTGCTGCAGATAATGGACATTTTAAGGCTTTCTTTCCTCCTCTGTCTTAACCTCAGGTCATGGTCTTCTATATTTTTCACACCAACTTTACCTTCTTCTGAAATGTGTCAGATGGAAATAAGACCCTGTGCATCACTCCTTACAACTTCCCAAAGGGACCTAACCTCCGGTCTGGGCTCAGCAGTGAGGGTCACATGTGGCCAAATGCAATTGAAAGGTCTGGTTACATAAACAGCTCAGAGTGGAGATTGGTGACAGCCACTGGCAACAGACCCTTAAATTAGCCAAGTTCAATTCCACCCCCATTTTCTGAGAACTCGCTGAATACCAGGAAGAGGAATGTATTCACAGCTAATAGAAGGTGACCTTCCTTGCCTCTTCAAACAAACAAGTCCTTCCCTCTGTAACTGGCCTCGTCTCCAGTTCTGTCCTCCCACCCACCATTGGGCTCCTTTGCCCCAGTGGGTCAGCCAGGTTCCACATTCTGCTGGCTGGTTCCACTGGCTCTACCTGTTATGCCTGAAAAATGCAAAGGTCAAGACTCTTGAGAGCTAGGCAGGAGACCCAGCGGGCCTAGTGTCCTTGAGTTGAAGATAGAAGAAAGAGCACTGTAAGATGGACGGGGGTCACAGTCACACTGCTCCTGCTGGCTGCAGAGGCCACCAACCTCCTGCAGGAGTGCATGCGTAGCACCCTTCAGCAGGGAGAGAGGCAGGGTGGGCCGTCCCCCCGCCCATGGTTTCTTTTCCTTCCATACCATTGGTGGGCAGGGGCATCCTGGTGATGCTGGGTTGGTCAGCGGGGAACTGGTCAGTGCACAACACTGATGAAAAGTGCCTCATAATCAGCAAGAGACAGTGTCGTTCGTCTCACGGTCGCTGCCCTGTAACAAAGTAAGAAGAGCTCAGGCCTAAGAACATGTCATCACCCCCTGAGATGGCCTCAGAGTCCAGGGGAATCAAGGGACAGGAAAGGTCCTGGGGACCTCAGGGGAGGAGAAGGTGGACAAAGGCCAGGGGAGACCCCAGGATCCACCTGGTGGAGGCCACATGAGCAAGGCCAAGTGTGAGTACCAGACTCCGTTTCCTACTGTAGAGACCCCCATGCAGCTCCCCGGGCTACAGGCCAGCTAAGGAAGGAGTACAGCAAGCTCCTCCCACGGAGAGTGAGGAGCTTACATCTCTCCTAACCATCCCTGAAAGCTCAGGGGTCAGAACGAACCTTCCAGTGGGGTTTTAGGGAACAGAGCAGGGCAAGCCCTGGGCTGGGCAGGCTCCGTTCTCCCTAGCCAGACAAAACATTTCCAGAGGCACAGGGCCTTGAGTGACAGCCTGCCAACCCCCGCCCACCCCTGCAGAAGGGCTGAGAGGAGTGGGCAGGGGCATCAGGGGGAGCAGGCAAGGACGCCTGCACTCGGTCAAGGAGGCTCCATGCCAGCGGAGTCTGCCAGCCCTGTGTCAAGGTCACCTGCCTCCCAGTCACCTGCCGAGCAAGGTGTCAGCGATAGGGAGGGAACCATGCATCTGGGTGGGCTTGCCTGGTCTCCTGCCCAAGAACAGGGTTGCCTGGCCGGCTTTCTTGAGAGGGCTGCCAGGTAAGCGAGGCCCCCCAGAGCCAGCACAGGGTCTGAGCTGACCCCGCTGCCCTGGACAGGCTGCCCTTCTAGCTGCCTCTTTCTTTCTCTGCATGGAAGTCCAGACCTCCTGGCCACTGTGCACTCCAGGTGGCTCTCTGCCAGCTTGCCCTCTGGTCTGAGGACCTCACAGGCCGGGGGGGCGGGGGCTCCTTTTCAGCCTCCAGCACTGAGGACAGTGAATGGGCAGATTTCTGAGATGGGCCCTGCTGGCAGCAGAATCAGATGAGCACTTAACTTCGTGGAAAAGAAATGAGTGGCATCCACCCGTTTGTTTCATACAGGCCAAACCTGCAGCCCGCTGGTCTGCCTTGGTGGAGGTTCACACAGTGTGAGGCTGAAGATGTATTTTCTGGGTGGATGCAGCTGCTACGGCTGTAGGCCTTCCAGGTCATCAAATGCTGTTTGCAGAGTCTGACAAAGTGATAAATTTTGCTTATTTCAATCCTTTCCCTTTTCCCCCACAGGTTAATTGCTTGGTATTCTTTGTTAAACTAACACTTTTGATGGGCTGAGAACTGCTAAGGCCACTTAAATAAACAGACTCTTCAGGTAAGAACAGAAAAAGCTACCCAGACACAAGCTATTAACTTGCTGGCTTGGGCCTGGCAGGTGAGTTGATTAACATTTGCAGTGGCATGGGGATTCACAGATTTAAAAATACTCATTAATTGCCAAATGTTTACTTTGTTTTTTAGGTAGGAGAAATAGATCCTTTGATATTTAAGGTTTCTGAATTGCCAGAATTAGCCCTCTGAAGTAATATTGCATTCTCTAAATGCATTGCTCACTTACGTACTATTCTTTTTAATTTAGTGTTTCCCATTAGCAAGGTGCAGCTGTCTCTATATCCATCTTGTCCTATTTCCCTTCACTGGTTTTAGCTGCTATGTTTTTCAACCTTCATGAAACGATTCAAGGAAATGTCGCATTCTTTCTGTGCTCTAGCTGAGTCGTCTTGTCATGGAATGGTGTATTTCTTTGAGCAATTGTTTTACATTAAGAAAGTCAAATAATAATTCACATGTAGGACCATGAGCACGGTAGCAACACGGAGAGTAATGTGGATTAGGAATCGTCGTGTCCACAGCCCAGTTGTGCCAAGTCAGAGGGACAGGCTGCAGACAGGTCAAAGAAAGTGCCTGGAGACAGCGTGGAGACGTATGGTTTACTAGAGAAAAGGGGGACCAGTGGCTATTTCAAGAAGAGCTTGTGGGGACAGGCCAGAGAGATAGCACCTCCACTCCCCACAGAGCAGTGCCTCCTGTCCTTCACAGAGCGTGGTCCAGTGACAGTTGGCTGCATGAGTGGCACGTGTCCTTTCCACAGGGCCCTCAGCCCCTCCCTGCTGAGACAGGGGTTTATCACTGCAGGAGCAGCCACATCACGAGCATGGGCTTTCTGCTTAGTGCTTGTCTGACCAGCCTCCCAAGGAGCCGCTGTCCTGCAGTTCATGCAGATACCAGCACCTGGCCCCGGGGCCCAGTGAGCTCCAGGGAGCCAGGGTCCTCAAGATGACACGAACTGGACCTTTCATCCCGGCTGCTCTCACAGCTCCCTCACCTGGGCTACGTTTGGGGAACAGAAAGAAGGCATGGGGACATAGTGTTTAACTGTCCCTTTCCTCTAGGAACAATACGGGGAGACACTGTGTCAGGTTCTGCAGAAGCTGACTTCCAGGAAGAACCAGAGTGCAATCAACTTGTTGAAAGAACAAGTTGGGAGGAAGGAGGCGGCAGCCACCTTGGCTGGGGCGAGCTGCACCCAGGCCCCAAACCTTGGCCAGCTAACTGGCCTCTTTTCCTCTAGGAGTCTCAAAGTTAGTTATTATAAGTTCTAACTTTCCTCTTTTCTAAAATATTTTGGCTAATTCTGCATAGGTTTTAGCATAAGCCATCAATTTGTACCAAAAATGTCCCCCAATAATTTAACGTGGATTGTTTTAAAGCAACAGAGTCATAAGAGAATAGACATCTTAACTCTATGCAGTCTAACAATTCAAATCATCTGAGGACCGTCCATGTGCTTGTTTTGATTTCTGTCAACAGTGTCGTGTAACTTTTCCCTATCCAGCTCTTCCACACGTGTTGTCAGATTTAAAGTGCTTTGTATTTTTGATGCCACTGCAATTGTTATTATTTTCAAAATTTTAATTTCAAGTTGTTTATTGGTAGTATGCAGAAATACAAATAATTTTGTGTATTGTGTTGAGCCACTGGCTAAACTTGTGCATTAGCTCTGATTTTTTTTTTTTTTTGGTGGATCATGAACCTCTAAAATTGTGATCCAAGCTGGGTGCGGTGGCACATGCCTGTAATCCCAGCACTTAGGGAGGCTGAGACAGGAGGATCGCAAGTTCAAAGCCAGCCTCAGCAATGGTGAGGTGCTAAGCAACGCAGTGAGACCCTGTCTCTACATAAAACACAAAATAGGACTGGAGATGTGGCTCAGTGGTCAAGTGCCCCTGAGTTCAATCCCAGTACCAAAACAAAAAAAAAAACCCCAAATTGTGATCCAAAATGAACTTTTTGCTTTATAAGTTGGTTTATCTCAGATATTTGTTATGGTGATGGACATCTGGCTGCAAAATCCTTTAGCATTTCCCATATGCCTGGTTGCAGTTTACTTCTTCCTTTCTAAATTATTTTTACTTTGTCTTGTCATACCAGCCGAGACCTTCAGTATAAGATACAAGAGGGATGTTCCTGCGTTGTTCTCCATTATAGAACACACGCTTGGAAGCACACCACCAAATGTAAGTTAGCTGCAGTTCTGTGGTAGGTTCTCTTTACCAGGATGAGGACATTTTATTCCCAGTGTTCCAAGTGATTTAAAATATGAACGGGATTTATGTATTGCCAATTGTTTTTTTTTCCTATAATTACTGAGATTGCTACATTGTTATTTTAAAATTCTGTTAATATAGCAAATTTCTTTGATTTTCTTCTATTCCTGGAACAAACCCCACTTGGTCACAGTGCATTTCATTTTACTTTATGGACATCACTTCCTAATAGATTTTAATGACTTAGCATCCTTGTACATGACTGGTATTGGCCTACAATTGTCTTTTATTGTGATACTTTCATTGGGTTTTGCCATGGTTTATGCTGGCCTCATAAAGTGAGCTTGGAAGTGTTCCCTCCCCACTCTATTTCCTGGAAGTTTGTGTGGGGTTGGTGTTATTACTGTTTCATCTTATTTTTAATTAAAGCGTAATTGCACACATACATGGGATGGGGTGTAATGTTTCCACATGTAGCCACCTTGTGTTAAGGAAGGCCTGTTAGCAGGCCCATGGTCTCAGCCAGGCAGAGAGTAGAACAGTGGTCACTGGAGGTTGCGGGGGCAGGGGGCACAGGAGGCGACATGGAGGCTGGGAGAAGCTGCTTGGCAGGTGTGAGGTTTTTCGTAGCGAGGAGGAGTGAGTGAGCTCTGGTGTTCTACTGCACAACTGAGTAGCTACAGCTAGCAAGAATGCCTTGCATATTTTAAAACTGCTCAAAGAAAAGATCATTGTTAGTTCTTTCTTAAATGTTTCCTAAAATTTATCTTATGGAATCAGCTGGCAAACATTTAAATCATGGATTGAATTCCTTGTGTGGTGTAGGACCATTGAGATTTTCTGTTTCTTCCTGCGTACGTTTGGTCAACACACACCTTTTGTGGGATTGATCCTTTTCATCTAGGTTATTGTACTGGCATAAAATTACTCCCATATCCCCTATCGGACTTTTAATGTCTCAAGGGTCGACAGTGAAGTCTCTTCTTTCATTTCTGGTATTGAGCATTCATATCTTCTTTTTAAAAAATTTTATCAGTTATGCTAGAGATATATTTGTTCTTGGACTTACATGTTTTCTAAAAGTGTTTCATTTCATTTCCAAATATTTGGGAACATTTCCAGATATATTTCTGTATTGATTTCTAATTTAATTCCACTGTGATTAAACAAATAAAACAAGTACTATGGTTTTAATATTTTAAACTTTATGGAGACATTTTACAGCCACATAAACTCCACTGTGGAGAAGGTTCTCGTGCACCTGAATTCCATGACTTCTTGGGAAAGCAGGGGTCTGTCAAGGTCAATTAGGTCAACTTGGGAAGTAGTGTTCTCCAAGTCCAAGGTATCCTGATTTTATATTTGTTCTACTGTTTACTGAGAGGCAATTTTAAAATCTTCAAATAGAATTTTGAAGATGTCTATTTATTTTCTTAGTTCTGACAGTCTTTGAGATATTTGAAGTTCTGTCATTAGTCCATGAGCAGTTAGTGAGCATGTCGTGAAGTGAGTCCTTTATCATTACGAATTGACCCCTTTCGTCACTGACACCATTTCTCGTTTGGGGTCTCCACTGATGAAGCTTTATATTTAAAGCTGCTTTTTTTTTTTTTTTCTTTTTCTTTCTTTATTTTTCCTTCCTAGACAATTTCTATCTGCCTGGGTCTTGTTTTCTCACCCAGTCTGACATTCTGTTTTTTGGTGGATGTCTGGAACCACACCATCTGGTAGAGCTTTCTGAGCCCAGGGACTCTGCTCAGCTGCCCTGCCAAGATGGCGGCCATCCGCACACATGACTACAGAGCATGGGGCATGTTCCAAGTTTGCCTGAGAATTGATTAAAAAAAAAAAAAAAACCTCAAATTAATCAAATTTAAATTTGAACAATCCCATGTGGCTAGTGACGAGGCAGCCTTAGATGATTTACATCTAACATGCTCGATATATTTGGGTTTAAGAATATCACATTTATGTTTGTTTTCTATTTGTTAATCTGATATGTGTTCCCTTGTTATCTGCCTTTTAAAAATAATCTATGATTCCATTTTGTATCCAATATTGTATCACCAGTTATTCCACTTTGTTTTGTTTTGATTCCTTAGGGTTTAAAATGCATTTTAAATATTTCTGCCTTTAGAGACTATTATATCATTTAAACAATATACAAAAACTTACATGTAACTCTACTTATTTTTACTATTGTTGCCATTCATTTTATATCTACACACATTAAGGACCATTCCAACAAATATTATTTTGCTATAAATGTTTAGTTGATGGTGAAGTAAACTGGAAAAAATGAAAAATAAACCAGTTTAATATTCCTTCTCATCTTCACAATTTCTGTTGATCTTCATTCCTTGTATAAGTTTCCATCTGGAATTATTTTCCTTTTGCTTGGAGAGTTTTCTTTAACATTTCTTGTGGTTAAGATATGCTAGTGATAAATTCTCTGTCTTGAATAGTCTGAGAAAGCTTTAACATGCAATCTATAAAACTGGAACTTGACGGGGTTTTCCCTCCAGCCCTTTAGAGATGTGATACAGTTGTCTTCTGCCTTGCATAATTTTTAATGTGCTTTTTCTCTTCTGGCTACTTTTAAGATTTTCTCTTTGTCACTAGTTTTTTAAAATCAATTTTATCATGATGTGCCCAGGGTGGTTTTATTTGTGTTGACTTAGATCAGGGCTTATTGGGCTACTTAGGTCTAGGAATATAGTTTTAATTAAATTTGAAATACCACTGCCATTTCCTCAAATACTACTTTTTTTCCTTTTGACTCCATTTCCACATGTTCGTGGCTAGATATTGTCCAACAGGTCAGTCAGAATCTGGTCATTTTTTTTTGCTTTATGATTTTGGATAATTTCTGTTGTGTGTCTATGTACACTGGTCTTTAGCAGTTTCTAGTATTCTTTTAACCCAATTCAGTGAGACTTTATATTTTACAGGTAATTTTCTCTGAAACTTTTACTTGGTTTTTATTTGTATCGTTTATTTCTCTTCTCTTTATATTCATGTTTTTCTTTTAATCTTTGAGAATATTCAGCACATTTATTATAGATATTTTAAAGGTCCTTATTGTAATTTTATCATTTTAATCATATCTAGTTTGGTTTTTTTGACTTAGATTTCTCTGCGTGTGTAATAATGTTCTGTGTATTAATGTGTCTAGTAATTTTTAATTAGAATTAGACATTGTCCTTTTTAGTGTTGGATTTTTAAAGAGTGTGAGTCTTCATTCCACCTGGTATTTTTATTTCCTATTTTTCAATGTCTGAAAATTGTCATCTCATATAGTATGTCCAGTTTTCTACCTGTTTAAAATAGAACAAATCTCAACTTTCATTTTACTCCCCTATAGCTAGAGTTGTATTTGATTTCTAATATAAAATCATAATCATCATTTACACAATTTTATGCCTCATTTTAAAAACTTAGCTAATATCCTACATGGTTTATATGCTATATAGGCTTCCTGATCAGAATTTGAATGACATTTTAATAGAACCCCATCTTTTTTTCTAGAGGACATTTTCAAGAAGTTTTCAGACTTACAATAAACATTTGGGGCTTAGTTGTTCTCCTATTTCTTTGTCCTCCCTTTCTTTATCTAATAACTCACCCCAGATTTCCCCAGTGTGGACTCTGCAAAAGAGAAGTCCATCTTTTTTCAGATACATCTACTGGCACATGGATGCATACTCTTAGGTAGCTCTCTCTTTTCCTCATAATGTACGCTCTCCTGTTAAAGGCTTGAGAACCTTTGTGTAAATCAACCGTATCTGTATAGCACTTGCCTAAATGAGCAAAGCTCTGGTTTTGATCCCCAGCACAGAAGAAAGAAAGAAAGAAAGAAAGAAAGAAAGAAAGAAAGAAAGAAAGAAAGAAAGAAAGAAAGAAAGAAAGAAAGAAAGAAAGAGAGAAAGAAAGAGAGAAAGAAAGAGAGAGAGAAAGGGAGAGAGAGAGAGAGAGAGAAAGAAAGAACGAACAAACGGACATTTGTCTTTCTGTTGTAACCTTTATTTTTTGGAAAGTTTTACATAATTTTTATTGTTACTTTGCTAAATAGCACCCAAAGTAGGACTATTTTTCAGTTTCAGCAGTCGAGCCTAGAAGCATGTGCTCTTCCACTGAGGCCTGAACAGGGTTCTGGACTCCAGGTGATGAAGCCTGACATTGTGGCCCACCCTCAGGTGCTTTAGTCCTAGGAGGCCAGGAAGTACATGTGCACAGGAGAGCACTCTTGCTCTGGGGGCAGGGACTCAGATTCCACTGTGGTTGGCATGTCTGAGTCCCTGGAGCTGGCAGCTTTGGGGAAAAGCAGACTGGTATGGGGATCACAGCCAGAGTTTCCCATGGAGGCTTCAGGGGCCCTTGAGGAGACTTGCTAGGAAACACAATGCTTTCAGAGTTCCCCAAGCTGTTGTTTCCCATGGGCGCTGGGAGAGGTGGTGGAGGGGAGTTTGAGACCAAGCCAGGGTCTCATCCTGACCTCCTGGAATTGTGGAAGATGGTCTTATAGCTGAGCCTCTGGTCTCCCAGTTCCCCTCTATGGTGCCCCTGTGTACTGGGCTCCTCTGCACCCTGTCCTGAAGGTCAACTCAGGTGAGGAGCGTGGCAGGTGGTACATGCCCCTCAGTGAGGAGGCCCTACGGGAGCAGCAGGTCCCAGCCCACCTGGTGCTGGCTGCTGGTTCAGGCTCCACTGCAGGGCTGCATCTTTCCACTACTGGATGCTCATGGACAAGGCCACTGTCTACGTAGTTCTAACAGTTCAACATGGAGCCATCTTTTAGTCACCACCTCTCGATAGAATTTCTGGCCCTGTCGTAGGGCTGGGGAGTCAGTGTCAGGGTGAATGTGCTCCAAAGAGAGAGAGAGAGTTACCTCATGGGATTTTGTGCCCACCCAGAGTGAAGATGTGGGTCTGGTCAGTAGGGATCATGTCTACCACCGTTACTGCAGGGCTGCTTGGGCTGCTTGTCCCTGCTGCTGTGACATCCAGTTCCACTGTCCCACCAAGAGAAGCCGCTCCTGTCCTTGTGGAGGAGGCGGGACACGGGTGGGAGATGAGCTGAGCTGTTGCAATTCTCTCTGCTGGGTGAGGGCCAGAGCTCAGCCAAGGAAGAGAGAGAAAGGAAAAGACTGAAGACTGAGCAAAATTCAGCCGCCCATCCAGACTGTCAGTCATGCTCTTCCCTCCAGGTATCCTCCACCTGGGCTTCAATTATCTATTTACAGTTTATCAAAAGCACTGTGCCCTCCCCAGTTCCTGCCTTGGCTCACGCCAGTCCACCTGCCTGGGCTCTGCCTAGCCCGTTTTCGCTTGCTGGATGCCCTCTGCTTTGATCTCTTCTGTGGTGTACCTCAGAGGCTTGACGCACCTGGGCCTTCTATTTCCTGGCCGGCGGACATTTTCCAATTTAGAGAATGAAATTAAATGAGTAAATGGATTTTGCCCGGCAGGACAAACAACCCACCTCTTTGCAGTGGGTGTGCCTGGCCATGGCCAGGGGTGGCCCTGATGGTGAGTGACCTTCCCATACTTTCCCCTTTTGATCCTGTTTATGCCTCTTCTACTGCCCTGATCTTGTTCTGCCCATGGCGTCTTGTGTAGGTAAACTTCACAGAAGGCACGTGGTAGGTATTGTTCAAATAATATGGCCATCAGCAGACCCTGCATGCGGCCAGTAGTGTGGAGACTGATGGTGATGAATTCTGTTACCTGCAGACTAATTGTGAAGGCCGGCCTGAGGCGCTGCCTCTTCTCTGTTGGGCAGCTGGGGTGGTCTATGGACAAGAGCAGCATTTCCTTATGTCCCTCCCTCTCCTGGGTGGAGGACCGCCTAGGCCTGTTGGGGAGGAGACTCCCGGGAAGGCAGGTGGCCACATTCCTGGGCGCTGGTTGGCAGCGCCTGCTCTGCCTTCCCCACCCTGCCGTCTGTAAGATGCCTGGGTTGCGGGGCTCAGACTTCACTAGGCAATGAGTGTTTTCCAAACCAGTGAGGAAAAGCACCTGAGGCAATGGTGTCCACTTAGCTGGACGAAGCCTCCAGCATGCAGAGACCGCAGAGAGCAGGCACCGCTAGGGGCACCTCTGCCGCGTGCCCAGACATCGCCTCGCTGGGCCTTGCAGGCAGGCAGGCACTTTGACTGGCTTTTTGTGTTTTTTCCCACAGAAGTTTTCAGCTGTTTGCGGGAACTAGCTGCATTAATCAAACAATTGTTTTCAGAGACATGGTTTGTGTTTGCCGGAGCCACAGAAGTTTCTATAGGCGTTGTTTTAACTTGCTGAAAGTAAACTGTGGACCAGAAATTCAGATGCCATTGGTCTAGTTTCATCGCCCAGCCAAAGGGCAAGTCTTTAACCCTGGTACATTTATATTTGGTCCTGTAACAAAGTACGAAGAAGAAACTCAAGGGAATTTCAGGACATGATGAGGAAGAGAGGAGAAAATTCTGGGTTTCTGAGACACAGGAAGACGTCAGGAAACCAGCAGGTGTCAGGCCCTTGTTGGAGCAGCCACTTCTCCTACCAGGTTAGGAGGCTTGCCTCCCAGTGACTCCTGGCCTCTGCAGGGTACGATGGCGGCGAGGTCCGGTAGCTGCCCCAGGCACGCAGGACCCCAGGAGTTGCTTGTCTGTAGGTTCCTAAGTACCAAGTTCAACCAGATGGTATAGGGGGGTCCATCTGATTTATCACTGAGTGTATTTGTTTTATCCCAAGATGCTGTTCATAATTTCCCCAGAAAGTAAAGTAATATGTGAATCCTGTAAAAAATGGTGAAAAAATAGAAAAAGCATAAAATGAAAATATAGTCATCTGTAAGCATCCAATTGGGACAGTTTCTAGAAATATTGAGAGTGTTCTTTTCGTTTTCTTAGATTTTCCACAAGACCTTTAATAGTCCATGAGAATATAATTTTTATGGACTTATTGCTCCACATTTTGGGTGTGCTGTAATTTATTTGGCTATTTTTCTGCTGTTGGCTAATTTCTTGCTATTAGTAGGCAAGCCTCCTAACCTGGTTTGTTCGACCCTTTTCATTATCGTAAAACAAACTGCATTAGACATCCTTGCACACAAATCTCAGGGCAGGGGTGTGTGTACAAATATATGTATGTATATGTTTAGTTTGTTAGTTCCAGTTTTTCCTTTCTAGAGGCAAAGCTGTGGGGATGGAAGAACATTAATTCTTTCAGGGATCTTGAGACATAATACTAAAAATATGTCTGCACATTGGCCAACCAACCTGTTAATTTACCAAGAAAAATAAACAATTCATCAGGTAGACCTCTGGATTCTGGCTGTTTGATGTATGTTTCTTTAAAACTTTCAACCAAATTCCGGCTGGAAATAGGAATAGAGTGAAATGGAATGCTTCACCACCAGAGCATCAGAGAGTCTGTGCTGCATTGCACATCTTTTTTTTTTGTACTGGGGATTGAACTCAGGGGTACTCGACCACTGAGCCACATCCCCAGCCCTATTTTGTGTTTTATGTAGAGACAGGGTCTCACTGAGTTGCTTAGCACCTCTCCCTTGCTGAGGCTGGCTTTGAACTCGCGATTCTCCTGTCTCAGCCTCCCTAAGTACTGGGATTACAGGCTTGAGCCACCGCGC
>PVHX01000350.1:0-36072 GCA_004024805.1 Geosciurus inauris | reverse complement strand
GCATTGCACATCTTATGAAGCCCCCTTTTTAGCTTGCTAAGCTGCACAAGCGAGTCTGCATGGCATGAAAGCCGTTTAAAAGAGCTCCAGACTCTCACACTTGGGCGAGACCCCTGTGTGTGCGTGGGCCACACAGGCATCTGGACAGCACACAACCCCTGGAAGCCTTTGCCTACACAGCCTGGGGCTTGCTTTCCAGGGCCAGGCGCACAAAGGTTCATTCAAGTTGCTATGGATAAAATACCGTGCACAGTTTATATTATGCTAACCCGAGGTTATCATCCACGGCAGGGCTGCCATTTCCCCTTTGGTCCTTTCTTCCAGATAAATCAGACTGTGCCATCAGCAATGGACTTGTTAGCTTCCACTGAATAGGTTTTTTCTCTCAGGCTTGAAATTCCTACGACTTTATGTAACTTCCCTGTTAACAAAGACGAAAATAAATAAATACATTCTGCATGTGAGGAAAGAGAGCAAGACAAGTAGAGGGATGACTTGCCCCCTCAGAGGGTGCCTGATGAAACTCAGGAAGGACAGGAACACGTTTCCCCAGGACCCAAGGGCATACGGCAGCCTCTCTGCCCTGTTTTTCTGAAGGGGCTCTTGAACGGAGCCTTTCCACATGTGCAGGGCTGGTAACTGCGCCAGAGTCACAGCCACTGGCTGCAGGGGCCATGGAGCCGGAACATTTGGAGTTAGGTCAGTGGGACCACGGCTCTGGGCCTCCCCTGGCAGGCGGGTGCTGTCCCCTGTAAGTCCTGGAGAGTGCTTGTGGTGCAGACGCACACACAGTGTTGTCACTGAGGTGAGGGCATCTTTCTGTTCAGGCCTGGAATCTGTTAGAGGTAGTGGAGCCCATGATGTCAGACGCAGGCCTTATTTAAAAGTTTCTCTTCCCATGCTGACCGTCTGCTCTGGTGTCACTGTCCTGGGAGGGGGGCAGCATCACACACTCGAGGGGCCGTGTCTGATGAGAACATGTTTGCAGCATGTTCCTACTTCAAAGGCAGAGGTGAGAGAGAGGAAGACCCTGCCCTCGTGGTGCACATTCTGTGGTGGAAACAAACAGTAACACACTAAACATACCCAACAATCAAAATGTAAGTCCATTTCCAGAAGCCACAGGGGGGGATCAGCCAGACGTCATCAGCCTGGTGGCCTCACTGCAATGTAACACAGAAAACATTTGCAAGCTGCGGGAGAATTGCCCGCGGGTCATTTGGGAGGAGAGAATTCCGCCCAGGTCTAACACAGGTGAGTCCCTGCAGGTGCGGGTTAGGGAGGGGCCGCAGGAGGCCCCAAGGTGAGGAGGGCCTGAGGACATGGGGGCAGGCCCTGGACTCCCTGTGAGGACCTTGGATTCGCCCTGCAACATGGGAGCGAACAACACAAAAAGCCCTTTCCAGGACCTCCAGGGGACTGAGCATGACCTCCCTGATGGCCTCCAGCCCCACCATGGTGACCTCAGTGTGCCTGAACCCAGGGCTGCTGGAATCCGCTCTTGAGTCAGAGGCCCCGCACCCACTGCTCCGCCTGCCAGGAGGGCAGAGGTGCTGTGGCTGGTGGGTTTCGAGGACCTGCAGCCCCACTCAGGCCTCAGCGAGTGTAACAGAGCCGAAGCCCTGGTGGGCGGCAGACGACCTGCAGGCTCACAGTGGGGGCACAGCGGTCACTGTCCTGGTGTGCCCGGGGGTCCCTGCCTCCTTCTGAGCCTTGGCAACTGCCTGGAATAAAGCAACCAGATGTCACCAGTGTCCGGGTTCAAAATTACATTCCCAGAGCATGAGTTAACCTTCCCATGAAAGGAAGGAAGGAACATGTTTTCCTTCAGATTGCTCTCTACATTTTTTTAATGCATCAGGCCTTTTATCTCCAATGTGACTGTGGATGAAATATTACCAGCTTCATATGTCCAGATGATTCTCCTCCCGGCAAACATCCCCCAGGACAGAGAGAAGCAGGGCACACGCGGGTGCGCCTGCGCTTCCCTTCACTTGTAGACAGCGTCCTCTGGTCCCCTCTGAGTGCCTGGCCTGGGTAGCAGCCAGCCCTGGGCTGACAGGCCTTGCCTTCAGCTTCCTGGATAGGTCAGCAAGGTTAACAAGCTAATAAACCTACTTATCGGACGCCCGAGTCGGGTTCCTCTTCCCTGTGCCTCACGGTTGTGATTATTCTTTATGGCTCTCGGCGTTTCCTCAGATCTGATTTCCTCCATCTCCCTCCCATTTCCTGAAGCCACGCCACAGGAGAGCCAGAAAGCTGGGCTCAGGGTGCAGGCCTGGGCTGCTCCTTTCCACCTGGGTGTAGCGAAGGTCAGTCTGAAGGAAGATGCCCCCACAGCCAGGACTTTAGGAGGTCCATGGGCAACCCCTGTTTGCTTCTCTTCTGGGGTTGGGCAGGTCAGAAGGGCTGTGGCCCGGCTGCCCCCAGCCACCGACCACCAGGCAGGAGAGGGACCTGCTCCTGACCTCTTCCAGGCTCCAGAGTCTTCTTGAAAAACTGAAGTAATTCCATTTGAACTATGCACAGATGAGCTATGGTAATGTGTGGAAGTATTTTTTTAAATGACAATAAAAATTCAGAAAAAATATAAGGCAGGATCTAAGTTGACTTGAGTGCTGTGTCTGCCTCCACAGCATGCCAGAGGGATGGGGAATTGGGGCTAATGAGCCAGCCTGGCCCTTATTAGTGACAACACATTTATCAGGGTTCCAACTGTTAACTTAGGAGGGACAGGGTCTGACCCTGAAATAATTAAATGCAGGGGAATCGAGGACCCTACCTCTGAGCAGGACAGGTATGCAGCCCCGAAGGCAGTGGCCTGGGTCTGGTCAGGTTACGGAGTTCCCAGCACAGGCTTCTGGACTGTGAGGTAGCCTCATGGACAGTTCCCCCAGAACCAGTCTTCTTTCTCGACAGGATGACCAGAATCCAGTAGATCTCCTGAGCCTCATAGTGGAAGCCTTGGGCCCCCTGTAGGTCTCTGTGTTGACTTGCCTAAGTTTTAAACTTTGGCCAAAGAGGTTTTGTACATATGCACAGGTGGGTGGGTGTGTGCGTCTCTGTGTGTGTGGCGGGAGTTGAGTCATTTGGAAGAAAACCTCTGAGACTCTGAGCAACCCCAGCATGACCAGGGATGACTTACCCATTGCCCTCTCTTACAGATGGCTGTGGAGTGACCCACGAGATATAAACTTGGAGGAAAGAGCATGACCCCAGGAAGCAGGAGGGCACCTGCCACAGAACCTGAGCAGAGAGCACGGGGAAGGAGCCACTCTGCCTGTGGCCTCCTCACAGCAGACAGCGCACAGCAGAGGGACAGCACCCCAGAGAGCCCTGGGACCAGCCTCCCACCCAGAGATCGGGGTGTAAGGAGGGGAGGGGCAGGCCAGATGTCCATGCTGGGCCCCTCCGAGTAGAGAACCTCTGAGGCCTCCGCACGTGGTGGCCGTAGCAGGAAAGGCAAGCAAGCAAACATTGGTGCCACTGCCAAGATGCAGCAGGTCCCAGGGAGCTGCCCTCTGACTCCACCTGTATGCACCTCAGCACCCACACAGACCACTGCAGCCCCAGTGATGGGCACCAGCCTGCAGAGGAGAGCCATATGTCCCCATCCAGATTTTCAGAGAACAGCCCTGAGATCTAAACGCTAGCTTTGGGATCCTCCTCCACCTGGTGCTGCACAGGCTAAGGCCTCCCTCGACCAAGATTGAGGAACTATCACTTGAACCCAGCTAACCAGGGTGTGAATCCCTTAACTAGTCAGCACTTAATAAGTCAAGGGGAGAAAATAACATGACAAATTCAATAAACGCCCAGGAAGTCATCTGCTAAAACCCAACATACCTTAATCTCTCTCTCTCTCTCTCTCTCTCTCTCTCTCACACACACACACACACACACACAATCTATATATAAGGAGCTGGCATTAGATAAGAATCTCAGAATCCATTGTAGCTCTTTAAAATTTCAACGCAAAAATCATTGTCATGCCGACACAATAAAGCCAAATTAAAGTCTGACCATGCCTGTGTTCACTGTATTTTTTAATATTGTTCTGGAAACACCAGCCAATGTAATTAGATAAGAGATAATTTGAAGAGAGTATAATTGTCTGTCTAGAAATACCAAATAATCAACTGAAAAATTGTTGAAATGAGTGGAATTCGGGGAGTCATGTGGTCTTCAAATTAATGTGCAAAAATCAGTAGATTTCCTATATTTGAAAAATAAACATTTGCAAACTAGAGCAGAAGGAGCAATGGCATTTGAATGAGCAAGGAATAAATTTTTTAAGACAACAGCAGGACCTGTACGAGGAGAATATTTTATTCTGCTGAGAGGCGTAAGTGCTACTGAGGGACACTTTCTGTGAGTAAATGAGATAACATGTCTTATCCTTGGAAGGGGAGACTCAATTGTGGAAGGAAATAAATCACCCCATATTAGGGGATGTAGTCCATGAATTATTAAGTAGGACACCAACAGGGTACCGTGGCCTCTCACCAAATGGCGTTAAATCACGTGGGGAAATCAGAATCTGAGGATTGTGGGAGAGAAGAGGGATGAAGGTTATCCTTCCCTGTATTGAAATGTCGAGTTATTCCAGAAGCATCAGAGCACTGCCCTGGAGCATGAGGGCCCAGAACCACTGGGTGCAGGCACATGCCACAGGGGACTGCCATGCCTATGGGCTGGCGCTGTCCACGTCCATAGGGCGGACCTGCTGAGGCAGAGGGGAGTGTCGGAGAAGTGACAAGCCACAGCCCAGGCGACAGCAAGTCACAGAGCAGGGTGTGTGGTGCCAGGCCTTGTGCAAGGGGACAGCTGGGAGTGTTGGGTTTGGGGAGGAGAGATGAGAAAATTACGGCAATAATTAAACCTCTGCTGGGAGGTGGGGAGCTCGCAGCAAGGAGAGCAGAGGAGTCTGGGGTAAAGCAACTGTGGTGTTTGAAATCAAAGATGATGCACATTTTTATACAGATGATCCAAAACACTGAAAAGGGGGAAAAAATAGGTTTGTTGAGCAGAATCCCAGAAATGTCATGACAGATCAATACACTAATGGATGGGTAGAAATAGCGTAATAAAAATCACATCACACTGTACATGCTATTTATCAAAAATGCAGTCGATTAGATTTTAAGGAACTGCTGAATTTCAGATAAGTTCTCTTTTGCTTCTTTACTATGAGAAAACAAATTGATTTCTACAAGATCCTGGAAATTAGCGAAAAAATGGTGATAATAAGGAATTAATAATTAGAATCACCACACCCTTGTAGTCTCATGTTCCAACTGCCCACTGCTCCTGTCCAGTGGCTTCTGTGGAAGACGGTGAAAGGAGCGTCTGCCGACCTCCACTCGGCTCCCACCGACCCCCAGGTTTTAGTAACAGCATCACTGTCTGTAAGCTTCATAGCAACTGTGATCTGTTGTGTGGCAACAATCCCCAGAACTGCTTAGTCCTGACCCCTTATTGGCATATGCTCTGTTTGACACCCTTTGCTTGAGCCGCCCATGCGGATCCACTGTCTGGTTGGCCAGGGTTTTCAGGGGAGCTCAGGGAAGCAGCAGCTCTCAAGTCCCCAGTTCAAGAAGGTCTGTGTGTGGCCTTTATTTTTAGAGGGTAAAAGGAGTTCATGAAAAGAACTGGGTGACGCTTCTCATTTTCCTTGTCAATCCTGTAGGCTCCCAACCATGGGAGTGTCCGGGGGACAGAGGAAGCCCCAGTGAGCACTTTCTTTGGATGCCAGCACTTAGGCCTGGAACACTCATGTGATTCCCATGTGGTTCTTTGTCATGATGTGAAATGCACTCAACACACACACACACGCACACGCACAATACCACCAAGTAGCACACTGCACAGGCTATGTAAACACTAGCGTCGCCCTTATTTTCTTTATTCTTAAAGTTTGGTGACTTCAGCAGGATATGCCTATTGGTCTCTTACCATCGCTGTTTCTGGAACATGGGGCAGCCATCTGATACGCAGACTATTTCTGTTTCAAGTAAGCTTTTAAAATGTATTTGAATACTTTGAATATTTTTGCATTTGTCCTTTTCTTTCATTCATAATCACCCCTTTTATTAGTCAGCTTTCCAGTGCTGTGACTGAATACCTGATAAGAACAAGTTAAAGAGGAAAGATTTATTTGGTTCCTGGTTTCAGTCCATGGTCACTAGGCTGCATGGTTTCTGCGCTTGTATGGAAACAGAGCATCATGGTGGAAGGGCGTGGCAGAGGAAAGCTGCTCAGCTCGAGGCAGCCAGAAAACAGGGAGAAAGAAGGGTTGGGGACAAGATATCCCTTTCCAGGGCATGCCCCTGGCACCCGCTTCCTCCAGCCACGGCCCCTCCTACAGTGTCCAGCGCCTGCCCGTAGTCCATTCAACCTTGAACCCACCAGTGGACTAGTGCGTTGATGAGGTCAGATCCTCAAGATCCAACCACTTCCCAAGACTCCACCTCAGAGCACTGCTGCATTGGGGACCAAGCCTTCAGCCATGAGCCCTGCGGGACAGTCCAGATCCTAGCCACCACCCCCGTTCTTTTGTTCTATTTTGTGCACGTCTTTGAGCTCATCTGCCACGTCCTTGACGGCGCCTTCGCTACAGTAATTATTCTTCCACGTCCTCTAGAATGATTTGTAATTAGTTGTGATTACTTCCTTAATTTGGAGGAATTATGCATGGAATAAGGGCAGATACACAGCCTGAAGGAAGAGAAACGGCTCTCCAGTACCTAGACTTCTTCACAGCACAACTCTGAGACAGAAGCAAGTTCCGTGGCATCTTAGAGGAAAATATGAATCCTGATTTTTGAACCCAATGTAGTTGTTCTTCACACAGAAATTCTGCTGGAAGTCATCATGAACAATGCCATGAGCCCCACTAAATTGAACTTGAAATGACTGAAGCTAAAGAACTCAGAAGAAGGGGAGAGGTTATGAGATCTAGAAAGGTCAATTCCCCAAAGCAAAGGGTGGAAGATTGGCTATGGGACTTGGTAGGGAACCGGAGGGGATCTGGGGAGACGCTGGTCCAAAGATACAGAATTTCAATTTGGCAGGAGGCAAATGTGGGAGGTTCCATTGTACAGCATGGCCACTCTCTTTAGTAACAACGCATGCACCCTTGAAGACTACTGGGAGAGTAAATTTTAAGTGTTCTTTCCATTAAAAATAATGACTATGTGAGGTGACAGATATGTTAATTAGCCCATTTACTATTCCACAAAGTACACATATTTCACAACATGGTGTTGCACACCTTAAACAACTATAATTTGTATTCATCAATTTAAAAAGTTAATTTAAAAGGAAAGGATTAGTGGTAAGCATTGAAATACAGGATTAAAGGTAAACAACTGCCTAACTATGTTTGGGAAACACTGTAAAAATCAATTCACAAGACAAGATAATGAAGTGAGACTTTAGACCGAAATTCCATGCACTTACGAAGAGGAAGAAACACCAACACGGCATCCTGGTCTTCCCACCCCTGGTTTGGCGTAGAGCTTTGGTAGAATTTTGTCAATTCAAAAATGTCGCTCCTGAGATAGAAAAAAATGAATTGTCTTCTCTCCATGTTATCAGAAGCCACACACTTAGAAAAATAAGGACAAATTAGGTAGCTCTAAAATTATCACAAGACGAAAAAGTGCCAAATATGAAGTGAAGGGGTGAGGAAGTGTTTTGTTCTGACCAAAAAGGGCGAGAAACACAGATAATCTGTGAAACTCTATTAAGATAACTCACTATGTTGCCAGGTCTGTGAAGAAGACATACAGCCCTCTCAGGAGATGCAGGAAGCCATTAAGTTTAACCCTCACATGTGATCAAGTGGAGCTCCTGGCAGGCTGGAGAGAGGAGGCTTCGTAACCTGCTCAGGATGAGCGCAGGACAGAGGTCATCTTGTTCCAAGAGTGAAACATTAGAAGCACTTATTTTGAACTGAAAAACAAGAAAATGTCATCTATTATCAGGCCTTCTAAATGGTATTTATTTGAAACCATAAAATGTATAAGAAAAGGAAAACAAGATCCCCCAATCCCAAATCCAATAAAATACAAAGAGAAAAGGATAGGCGGGCGAGAGGCACCCTTATTTATGTCCAACAAAGATGAATTAAAGAGTGTGGTCATAAAATAATACATGACACAGCACAACTTACAAGGACCTGGGAATAAATCTAACAAAATACAAGTGTGGATCTGAGAAAACTGTAACAGCATGTAAGAAGCCATACTAAGGGGAAACGTGTTCTGGGGTCACGGTGAAAAGACAGACTCATAGAGACATCGAGTCTCTCTAAATTCCAATCAAAATCCCCCAGGGTTGTTAATAAAACTTACTAGCTTTAATCATAAAATCCATATGGAGAAGAGGGCTAAGAAATAGCCAGGCCTGGTTCTGAAGAAGGAAGAGTGGGGGGCCTGCCTCCCATTTACCCCAATTTGATTAGAGCATCATAATTAGAACAGGATGATATCTACACAGGTGAAGGAATAGACCCAGAACACAGAGCTGAGTGCTCGAGCTTATCCATGTCACTTATTCTACCAGAATCTCCCAAAGCTTTGTGTCGACACAGAGGCAGAAAGACTGAAAGCTATGGTATTTGTGGCAGGACATTAATTATCTTGTAGGGAAAATAGATACATTTCTGACATCTTATCCCATGATAAATTCTCGGTATGCCAAACGAGCAAGTTGGAAAAGTAAAGCTTTAGGGCTCACAGAATTAAAAACAGGACAATGGCCACTGCTGGCAACAACACAGAGAGATGGCAGCTCTTCTACCCTTTGTGGGGGGAGGAGCATAAATGCGACAATTCCCGTGCAGCCGGTGACGGATATGCCCTGCATTCCTGCATTCGCCGATGCAAGATGACTCCCATAGAAAGTCTCACAGGAAGGATGTGCATTAGAGCATTATTTGAAAAAAGGAGTATCAGCAAAAGCCAAAATGCCTATTCATGGGCAAATGTATCCACATCCATACAGTAAACTAGTACACAACAATTATTGTGAAAGTTTCTGAACATTCCCATACAGAGGACAACAGGATGGTGGCATGTTATGGCTTAGATCCTTAATGCCCCCCAAACGCTCTTATGAAAGGTGAAATGATTAGGTTATGAGAGCTGGAGCCTCACTGGTGGATTAATCCATTTGAACAGACTCCAGGTGGTAGCTATAGACAGGTGGGGCATGGCTGGAGGAGGCGGGCCACTGGGCCGTGTTCTTGAGGATTACACCTGTTGTTGGGCCCTACCACTCTCTCTGCTTCTGGGATGCCCTGAGATGAGCAGCTTCCTCCACCACACCCTTCTACCATGATGTGGGCCTCACCTCAGGCCCAGGGTTGGTCAGCCATGGACTGAACCTCTGAAACCGCGAGCTCAAAATAGACTTTTCCTCCTCTAAGGTGTTCTCATCAGGTCTTTGGACACGGTGATGAAAAGGTGAGTGATGCAGGGCAGCAATGTATGAGCAGCCTTAAATCTTTGAAAACAGTTGTATCTGAAACAAAAACAGAAAATGCAGCTGAATGACGATAAATTACCATGTTGACAGCTGGTACCAGGTTCCTCCTGGGGAGAAATTTGTCTCTGTTTAGGAAAAATGCCTTAGTAAACTGCTTTATATCCAGAAGGCAAAACCCAGACAGTGAAGGCTGGAGCGAAAGCAGAGCACCTTGTGCTCTAAAACCAGGATTAATTCAAGGTCATGGAACCACAGAGCTTGCTCAGCTGAAAGCTGAGTATTCCAGGCCAAAGGCTTTAATGTTTGCACCCTTCACTATTATCAGGCATTACTTTTGCAATTAAGAGAATAATTGTTAAGAAGTTTCAACCTTCGTGCTAAGTGAAATAAGCCAATCCCAAAGAACCAAAGGTCAAATGTCTTCTCTGATGTGCGGATGCTAATTCACAATGAGAGGGGAGGCTAGGGAAGAATAGAGTTACTTTGGATTAGACAGAAGGAAGTGAAGGGAGAGGAGGGAGGAGCGGGTAGGAAGGATAGTAGAATGAACTGAACATTATTACCCTATGTGTACATATGATTACATGACCTGTGTAACTCTACATCATGTACAACCAGAAGAATGAGAAGTTATACTCCATTTATGTATGAGGTGTCAAAATGCATTCTATTGTCATGTACAGCTAATTAGAACAAATGAAAAAATACACTATACTGTTAGATTATAAATATGTACAAATAATACATTGATAATTGAAAGTTTTAAAAAAGAAGTTTCAACTACAAAAAATAAAGAAATGCAAATCACAACAATGAAATACCACTTTACACAAATCAGATTGCGAAGGTCTCATTAAAACGACAAGACCCTTTATGGAGAGAGCTCGGGGCAGTGGATGCTTTCCTTGACTACTGGCAGAACACAAAGGAGCACAGATTTCGTGGAGGGAGGTAAAGCCTGGAACACAGACTCTTTAAATCAAAGTTGCACTTTCAGTACATTGTGTTCAGCAAATATCGGAGAGATGTGAAAACACTTACTTGCAAGGAAGAAAGCGGTTTCTTAAGTTAGTAAAGTAGCACAGAGAAGATCATGGTGTGCCCAAAGATAGACATGTATTCAAATAAAATACACACGCCATATGGTGGAATGCCACTCAAATGTTAAAATTAATTTTTCAACAAACAGTCCATTTCATGTGAAAATGTTTAGGATATATTATTAGGCTTTAAAAGTGAATTTCAAAGCAGCATTATAGCTCAGCTCTTGTGTGTGTGTGTTTGAGTACATAATACTTATATAGAAGGAAAGGAGAGAGAGAGCAAGAACGAATGAATAGGAAGAAAAGTAGACTGCGGGGTTAAATGAACTAATTATTTCTGGATATTTGACATCATTCCTGTACCCTTCTATCTTTGTGTGATGCACAGATATTACTTTGACAGATTTTTTAATGCAAAGTGAAACATTTGGAGAGAGGGGAGATGTGGCTCTGCAGACCTCCTGGGACTCTGGGATCCCTGTCCCATTTGCAGAGCCAGAGTAGCCAGCACTTTGCTGGACCCCTGTGACCTGTGCAAGTGAACCCTGCTGGTCCAGTCTCCTTCCTTTACTCAGATGCTGGATGGCAGAAGGAATTTAGAATTCACCCATCTGACTTCATCCTTTGTGCTGCCTGGTAATTTAGAACAGAAGAAGGGAAAATGTTATTTTGTTGGGGGGGTGTAGGCAAACCGGGGAATCAGAAACGTTGGAACATAACTGTCAACTTCTTCTCCATGAACACACGTGGCTCAGATAAATAACTGCAAATGCATCACATGATGGTCACATTCGTCACAATTCTAAGAAGTAAATTAGAATCCCACCAGGGCTTGAACTGCAAATGAACTACTGGGGAGGAATACCATTTTTGCTGTGAAAATAAAGGCATTAATTTGATAAGAAGATTAAGGGAGTGGATGGAAGGAAAGGGAGGTTTCCTTGTTAAAAATTTACCATCCTTAATGGAATCCATTTATCACTCCCATCCGCTGCTGCTGGCTGTGAAAATAGCAAAACAAGAAGGAAAATAATGGACACTCCAACCATAGACTGTTCTTAGTGATTATGGATAATTCGAGTTCATTCTTAGCGCAGAGTAAAGGCTTACAAAAATACCAAGTTCAGTGTCCATTTGCATAGATACTTACACAAGTGTTCATCCAGCAAGGACGTTTCTGCAAGTGAAGTGATCCCAGTGGAAAGGCAGGACCTCCAAGGAGGCCGACGCTCCTGTTCCCTGCCGAGGGCTCTCTCACCCTCACCGTCCTGTGAGCAGGTGGCCAGCGTGCCTGTGATGATAGGACTTCATCAACTGGTCTGCAGGTCATCTGTGTGGCTATGTGCCATGAGTTGTCCTTAGCTGTCCCAGGATTCCTGGAGTCCTAACAATTTCAGAAGGGATGTCCATTTCTTCAGGAAATGAAGAAGGACTCATTTATCTGAGGCTATAAATATGCATTGTAAAAATATCATAAGGAAAAGTTTGAGTATATAAAAACAAAATTTATTTTTCAGCACATCTGAGCGCCTGCTGTCTCCTGGCCTCTGTGCTAGGATCTGCAGTCAGGGATGCAGTTGATACTCACCCTGCCCCAGGATGTGGCATCCAGGGGACCTCCAATGGTAGAAGACAGCCTGGCAGTGTTGCCATGATGAATACTAGGGCCTCCTGCAGAGGGCTGATTCTGCCCAAGGATGCTGGGGACAATTTGGTTGGTCCTGCCCGGGACATTCTCAGCCCCCCAAGCACATGGCAGGGCCACTCTTGTGTGCTCCCATTCCAAGTGGGCATGCACGTGGGTCTTACCTTGCTGGTCAATAGGGAGAGCGACATGCAGGCTGGGGTTTGGCGGGATTAACCAGGACAGGGCACAGGGAAGGAAGCCACAGAACAGAGTGCCACAGGTGCAGAGCATTTCCACCTGACTGCTCTTTCCACGAGCTGCCCACTTATCTCTTCCAGACTGCTGGTTAAACTTGGTGTAGTGGCCATAACCATCGTCTCCTCTCCTGTTCGATCTATCCCAAAATGTCAGTCGGGGAACAACCAAAGTATGACGTTGGCAATAAAAACAGCAGAGATCAGGAAAACTCAAAAGACAAGAAGTATCAAGATAATTTGGGATGGCAAGAAAGAGATGGAACCTAAAGAAATTCAGAGAAGCAACCCGGGTCACTTGCAGAGCCCTTGAGAGGCTCAGTGCCCAGGGATTTGTGGTGGGAACTTAGAGGAATAAAATCAGGGGGCTCTAGAAAGAGGAGAGAGAGGACAGCCCGAGCCCCAAATCTCTCCTATTGAGCACGCCTGCCCCTCCCTCCTCCAGGAGGATGGAGAGGCTGTGGTTTGATGTGCATCAAACAGGGAGGAAGTCACAGATGAGAATCAGAATTTAAATGAAAACCTCAACACTTGGCAACAGGACTCTGCATTTGTCTTCCCTGTTTTAATTCCAAAACATTGGCTGTCACATTTCTGTTCCCGAAAGGAAGGCCCCCAGATATTGCCACTGGGGCCTCAACAGAAGCAATCAACCCACTTATCTCAGCCCATGGGGAGACCTACCTCTCATGCTCCACCAGGCACCTCGGACTTCCAGACAGCGTGCTGGTGTCTCACGTTGGACCACTGACCTCTGGGGTGGCCTCAGTGCTGAAGCATGAAAGCCGGGCGAGAACAAAAAGGAATGAACGAAAGGAAGGCAAAGGAGACCGATGGTGCAGGGGCCAGAGGAAACTTCCAGAAAGTAAATTAAAGATATGTGTGAGAAGCCAGAGAAGATACTGCATCCATATGTGGGGAATAAGATGTGTCTCTAGAAAACAGATACAGAGAAATGAAAAAGCCCTAGAAAATTAAAAACTTGAGCCAAAATTTTAAAAATTGGAGGATAGAGTTGAAGAGTGATAAAGAGAATGAAAAGCCAAAAAAGATAGAAATATCAGGAGAGGTCAAGGCTGGGAGGATTATTCTAGGAATTCCAGCAACCAGGTAGGATGGATTAAATGGGGCAGGTATCAAAGAAACGAGGAAAATACACAGGATATTTTTAAGTGAGCCTTCAGATGGCGGGATCTGACAGCGGTCCTTCAAAAGGACCTGAACCACAGCGCGGGCCGCGGAGGGCTGACACGCCCCCAGTGCAGAGAAGCGCCCCCCAGCACTGGGCCGAGAGGGAAGAGAACTTGGGGCTTCCTGTCCCTCGCGCAAGACACTGCACACGGGAAGCCCTGCCTTGGCATTTCTGAAGGAAAATGATTTTCAGTACAAAATCCTACGCCCTCATCCCTGTCCTGGGGAGCTGCAGAGATCGGTTTCTGAGAGAAGGTTCAGGAAGGTTCAGGAAGCAGCGATCCCAGACACGCCTACTCCTCCACGGCTCCTCATGGTATTTCTATATGATTTGCTGTAACAGACGGTACGGTTGGCTCACCATATGGCAGATGGGGAGCATTTGCACGGACGCTGTCTGTCCTTGCTCGTGGGCTGATCTCTGGGTATTCCAGAACCAACAGCAGTGGACTGTTGCTCTCCAACAACGCTCCCCACTTCTCTGCAGATCTCCATTTCTCCCATCTGCTTTTATTCCTTCCCTTCACAGGAAGCCTCAGGGATGCTTCTCCCTCACAAGTTGCCTTCGTCTGCCCAGGAGCAGGACCTCCCCCCAGGCCGTCCTGGGCACCCTCTTCAGCGTCTGATTCTCCAGGGGCCAGACCTGCGCTCAGAACCCCTCCCCAAGGATGGGCCCCCTTCTGTGCACGAAGCCATCTGTGTTCAGTCCTCACTGGGTCCCTCTGCCACTGTCCTTTCTAGCTTGGTAGCACATGACTCTCTGCTTTGGCATAGGCTTCCAGAGCTGGGCTGTTATATTAGGCAATTTTTTCTGTCCACCTGTCCACTGAAGTGTATTGCACCCCCCTGTGTCCAGGTTATGCTGTGGGTGTGAGCTATGTCAGTTTTTCTGCTATCCTTGTTGATCCACATAGTGGTTTTTTTTGTGGGGGGGGACAGGAAAATTTATATTTAGATGAGCATTGCTATCTTATAGTGACACAGAATTCCAGAAAATAACATGAAGAGATGTCTTTGTGTTCTTAGGGTGGACAAAGACATCTTGGGCAGGAGAATGCCTAAATTTAAGGGAGAGCCTGCCACTGCTGGAGGGGGTAGTTGACACAGACACTTTGGAAAACTGGCAGCATCTGTGAAAGCTGGTCACAGGCCCTCCGCTGACCAGGAGCCAATTTCAGTCTCACTACCTACTCACAACACAGAACACCTGTGCCCTGAAAGACACACAGGTGTGTCCACTCTTCATGGCTTTTGGAAACTGGAAATCCAAACCTCCATCAGTAGCATAGACGCCTGAAGTTCAGTGCCCAGACACAAACACATGCCCATGAACACAGAGGGACACTACCGGCAGTGAAGAGAAGGACCGCCAGTGCATGAGCAGCACCGTGGAGTCACAGACATGATACTGAGTGGAGGAATCAGACAAGCCAGTGTGCGGGCTCCCTGTCTGTGCAGTTCAACAAAGGCAGCAAGGCAGCTCGAGTCACCACAGCAAGCTGACAGGTACGGCCTTGTCTGGGGAAGGGGCCTGGCAGGGGCCCCTGCTGCTCCTGTCTGGCAGGTGGGGAGTATATGCTTATGGTGTAAAAACTTCCCTAGCTGGACACTTCTGACCCGCTTGCTTTTCTGGATAATTTTTTTTACTGCAGTTAGGATTATTAAAATGAATCCTTCATAACAATTTTTGACTTGAAATAGAAAGACATTCTGATGGAAAATGATCTAAAACCACAGCTAAGCTTTTCTTTAGCTGGAGCCTGGCTGTTGACGCCTGCCCACCAAATGAGAAGCCCTCATTGGTACTCTGTGGATGCTCACCTGAGTGTTGGGGCCCCGTGGTGTGAGGTGGTGGCTCTCTGCTGTGCTGGGGAAGGCTCTAGATCTCCCAGGCTCTCCTCACTGGCTCTGAGAATCTCAAAGCACCTAACATTTCAGAATCATCCCAATTTCCTGCTCTGCAAAATGGAGTCATTGTGCAGTACATTGAATTCAGGGGCAGGTCACATGACCTAATGTGCAGGATGGCATGCTAGAGATCTCAGACGTCTACACAAAAACCAAGTTCAGAAATAGCCTGCAGGGTCTGGGGCCTTGGGATCTGTGCTTTTGCTCCTTTCAGACCTTGAGCATCTGTCTCTCTTCCTGAATAAGGGTGCTTCCAGACCCAAAGAAGCACCATCTACGTGATAGAGTTGGAGTCCAAGGAGGGAGGCCTATGCTGCTGCCTCGGTTGCTATGGTGACATTTAGATTCTCCCAGCAGCTGTTTTTAACGAGTTGTATAAATTCAGGTTCTGTTTCTGTTTTCCTAGCACACAGAGTTCTTGGATAGTGTTTCCTCAGGTAAAGAAACGGGGAGTATTCTCTTTCTGGCACCCAGGCAAGCTCTGTCCAAGTGGGTCTGGAGCTGGATAGAGATCTTGCCGAGGTAGCTCCCCCCTCGAGAGAGGTAGAGACTTCTGAGCTGCTTACATCCCTTCCACAGTGTGTGTGCAGGAAGACATGAAGACCATTTGGAAAGGCACATAGGACCCCCGCAACCCACTCCCTGCACAAGCGGCTGGGTCCTGTCCAATGTGCCCTTGGGGCTCTGTGCATTTCACACAGTGACAATTGCGCACACATGGATTTATATCCAGATTTTTACAGAATGGTAAGTATATAATCCTATCACATCATATAGAATTAATATTTCTTCTCAATGTATTAGGATAATAAGTTATAGAAGTTTTCAAGGGGATGAAGATACAAACAGATCATCCAAGACCTTGGCTGAGTGTCCCATTCCCCTCCTAAAAGCCTGCAGTAGGAGCAGCCAAGATGCTGTCACAGGGGAGAGGATACAGAGTGGAATGTTACTCAGCACGAGGAAGAAATGAGCTCTCAATCAGAGACACAGCACTTCACATGCAGATCGCCAAGTGGAAGACGCCAGCTGAACAGGCTCCACGGTGCCATTCCCCTGTGTGGTGTTTTGAGGAGGCAGAACTGTAAGGTGCTAAGAGGATCAGAGGTTGCCAGGGCAGAGGGGAGCAGGGCTGGCTAAACAGAGCACAGAGGACTTGCAGGGTTGTGGCACCACTGTGTAGGACCCTGTAAGGGTGGACATGTGTCTTGTTCATTGCCCAAACCCATAGAACGCATAACAACCAGAGCGAGCCCCAGTGCAAGCCATGGACTCTGGAGGCCGTGCCACACCAACGTGGTGGTTCCCCTGTTGCAGCAGATGTAGTCTTCTGGTGGGAGGCACACTGGGAGAAGCTGTGCATCAGGGCGGGAGTGTGGGCCTCTCTGTGCCTTCTGCTTAGTGTGGCTTGATCCTAAACTACTCACCTGCACTATTCCTGGTGTGGCCAGCCACATCCTGCAGCCCACCATCTGCCTTAGCTGGACCTCATGGCTCTTCCCTTGGATCACAGAAGGCACCTGCTCTTCTGAACTCCAATTTCCCTGCTTCAAGGGGGAGATCCTTGACTCCCACCCAGACAGGGTTGGAGCCTCTAAGGAAGTCTGGAGTTCCCCCTCCTGCATGTGGACCAGGGGGGATTCCAGAGCCATCCATGGAATCATCCGCTTCACACTTTCTCCACTAGTGGGTCATAATCCACGTGACATGGGTCCCTAATACTGTACTCAGTTCTGGAAAATGTCCAACACAAGTGTGTGGAACTGCAGACATTAGCTCAACACCCCACTATGGGAACAAGTTTGGGGTGTGTTGTTTCCTGCTGGTCTTTGTCCATGAGCCTGTCTAATGTGTATGAACCTGCAATTGGCACAGTCATCATTTATGTTGAAGTGCCTTTTAAAAGTAACCCCATCATTTGCCAGTAAATGGATGGAACTGGAGACTATCATGCTAAGTGAAACAAGCCAATCCCCAAAATCAAAGGCCAAATATTCTCTCCGATATGCAGATGCTGACTCACAATGGTGCAGGGAGGGAAGAATAGGAGTTTATTGGATTAGACAAAAGAGAATGAAGGGAAGGGAAGGGACGGGAATGGGAAAGACAGAAGGATGAATCAGATATAATTTTCCTATGTTCATATATGAGCACACGACCAGTGAAATTCCACATCAGGTACAACCACAAGAATGGGAAGTTATACTTCATGTATGAAGGATATCTCCAAATACATCCTACTGTCCAGGATAACTAAAAAGAATATATAAAAAAAATTAAAAAGTAAAATAAAATAAATTAGTAGAAAAAAATAAGCCCGGAAGTGTGGGTAGTATGCCAGTCACTCCTTTCCATTCTATGATGAAATGCTGCTGAGGCCGTGTTCCTCAACACACAGCAATGCTGTCAGCAAGGGTGGGAGGCTGAGGAGGGCAGGCACTGCGCTCTGGCTTGGTCCCCAGATGTGCCACAGCCCACAGCCTGATCAGGGCCGTCCGGGGCCTGTCCTCGGACAGTGGGGTTGGGGAGGACAGAGATCCATTCCCAGCCCCCACTGGCCTTACATCTTAGAGTCTGAGGGTGTAGTGTCTGTGGACCAACCCATTTCACTTAATTTCACTCAAATGAAACAAAACCACAGTATAGTTTTAGTTGGACATGGTAACAAATCATAAATTGTGCATATCCTCCCTACACCAAAATTGGTCCTTGGGAGAGGCTGAACGTGAGGCTGGTCTTCGTGTTGAGTGAAGCAGACGGCAAACGTGGCCCAAGGACTGGTAGACTTGGAACATGTGAGCTTGAGACCTTCTGGTGGAGCCTGGTGTTGGCCCAGGTTCAAGGTGCAGAAGCACAGGCGCTGAGCCGCCACGCCGAGGCCTGCCCTCCCAATGCCTCGACCCTCCCCTTCCCACTCTCCTTCCCCGTCCTCAGCTTCCCATCTTTTCCCCCTCCCCACTTTCTTACAAAGACCAGAGGTTGAGAGATGAGCATCAGAGGTGCAGCCTAGGGCTTACCTGTCAATCACCTGCCATCAGTGACTTTAGACCCACCACAAGCCTCCAGGACCCTTGTGAAGCACACGTGGTCTCCCAGTGAAGTTTCCAGCAGAACCGAAGCTTCATCACACCCTGTTTGGGACAGGGCTGCTGCTGACTGGCTTGTCTGCAGGAACACCCGTTTGGCATCCCTCGGGAGGCTGCAGGCTCACAGCCCTCTGCTCTGGATTTCAAACTGTGTGGGTTTGCTCTCCAATGTGCTGGCTTCAAATTTTTCTCCAGACACTCCATCATTCAAGCAGCATGATTTTCCCCTGTGTTTGAAAGTGCTTCCATAGGAAAGAGCGTAACAAACAAACCAGATCTTTGTCCTGTGCGTAAGATGTGCCGGGACAGTAGGTCCATGCTGAGTACCCTGACTCCAGGCCTTGGCACTCACAGTGTCCACACAGCTAATGAAAAGGGGGATATGCAAGTTCTGAGGCAGGTTCAAGCACTCCACACCACATAGTATGTTTAATGAACATTTTCCCTGGCTGCCGCTGGCTATTTGAATGAGATAAATGCCTTGTTGTCTTGGTGGTGTGCAGTGTTAGAAATGAGATTCAGCTTGTGTAATGGACCAAGTGACCCTCTCACCCCTCCTTCCCTCTCCACCAGGCCCTCCTTCTTCCCATTCTTCCCTCCACTCAGTGGAGGGGACGTGCTGGCCAGAACATGGGTGTTGGCCTCAGAGGGCTGGGCCAGTACCAGTGGGAAGGATTTTCAGGGCCACGATCTGGGCAAGGGGCAGTCCCGAGGAGCTCAGTGGAGTTGGCGCCTGCCCCGACACCACACAAGGGTTCTGACAAGTGGGGTGCAGGCACTGGAGACCCTGAAAGCAGAAGCTGTGATCCACACCAGGAGACTCCAAAGGAATCCTGAAGTTTCTCTTTTCCACCTTGACACAGGTAAGCAATCTTTTAAGCAAGAAATTTGTTCATTTTTGTCCCATAAATAATGTATAAATATTTGCTGAATGAAGTCATCCCAGCACTTTATGCAACCAGTCCTGTGTGTGTTTTCTTCTTTATTGTTTACTCGCTTAGCATCCTCCCCCACCCCCAGGTAGATTATAAAGTCACTAGAAAGTGTTTGGAACACAGTGGCCACCCAGGGACCACTGCTGGATGGAGTAGCTGGCAAAGTCTTTCAACTTCAGTTCGTGGTTCAGAACAGGTTCAATGCCTTCACCAACACCATGTGCACAACATGCTTCAGTGACAATCCATCCATCAGAGGTTGTCACTGACAAGCCAGCTTGGGAGGGGTGTGCATGGCCAGGATGGCATCTTCCTGGAGGAACACAGCAGCAGCTCCATAACCCATAGTCCTAACTTCTGAAAGAGCAGCCACCTCCTCAACCTACCTTACTAACCCAGCCCTTTCCTTACATAAATTTGCCTTGGAAAAACATTCTCCAGATATAAACTGACATCTGCCAAAAAGTGATAAAGCTTGGAACAACTAGCTATCATTTCTTTTATCTGTCTGGCAAAGGCCATGAAGGAAGATGGGCTGAGAGTCAGCCAAGCAGAAGGAACTCAGACAGCTCACCACTGATGGGAGTGTTAATTGGTGTTAGGCTCTGCAGGGCAATTTGATGATTTGTAGCACAATTCATTTAAAATTTGATTCCAAATTCTGTTTTTAGACATTCATTACAAGAAACCAGCAAGCATGTGCAAAAGTATTCCTGAAAAGAGGGCTGTGATTCCTGGTGCAAGGAGGGGCAGGTGCGCGGCCTGGATTAGCACGCTTTATTTTTTGTACAACTACATTTTGAACCCGTTGCCTTCTGGTGAATGGTCTTCCAGAGGTTTTCTAACAGTGATTCATTCTAGGCTGATATGATTGTGGATGATGTTTTCTTTTGTTTATTTATAGTGTTTGTGTTTCCTACAATAAGCACCTAACATGGGGAAAATAAAAATAAGTGTAAAAAAGGAGTGGGATCTTCCAATACTCTAAAACAGCCATCGCCAGCGGTGCTTTTGACAAACTCTGCTCAGTTACGAATGTTTCAAATGGCTGTAGGAAGCACGGTGGCAGATTCTAAGTAAAGAAGCTTAGATACTCACATGCTGCAGCCAGCGGGGTGCACACATGTCAAGGGGAGACGAGGAACCTGGGAGGAGCTGTAGGCTTGCACGGGATGTGCTTGTGGGGAATAGTTCAGGAAGATGGAGAAACAAGAGGAGGAAATATTTGACTTGGAAGGGATTGTACTGGAAGGTCGAGATGAAGCTGGCTTATTGTGTGGAGATCCCAAGGTCTGTCTGTCCTGCTGCTCTCTCCTTGGGATAGAAATGTCCCCAGGCTTCACCTCCTTAGTTTCTCCCTCAAAATAAGCAAAATCTGAAATGAGCAGCCAGGAGGAAGGTGTTCTGTGGCAAGCCATCAAACACGAAGACTGCGGGGCGCGACCCAGCAACCAGGCGCACGGTCGGCTCAGCTTTACCACTGGCCTCCGGTGTGTGCAGGTTCACATCTTTGGAATCAACTGACCGTGGATGGAAACTATTTTTTTAAAGTGCTTCAATATTAAACATCTGCAGACCTCTTTTCTTGTCTTTACTTCCCAAACAATACAGTAGAAGAACTATTTGCATACCACTTAAATTGCTTTAGGTCTCATAAGTCATCTATAGATGATTTATAGGCTGACGTGCACAGGTTAAGTGTGCACATCACACTAGTGATAGTGGGTACATCATTTTACACAAGGGACGGGAGAATCTGAAGATTTTCATATCTTGGGGGGTCTAGAGCCAATGTCCTCCAGGGACATCGAGGGACAAACATATAATCAGAGGTTACTGAGAAATTAGATACGGAAAATGATGCTTGAAAATACCATTCACTTGGAAAACTAAGAAAAGCTTCCTTACTATTTCTGTTGAATTAAAAAGTCCTCTTCTTGTCAAAAGTATCTTGCATGTGGATGCTCGAAACATAAGGAATGCCCAAGAGATATTTGTGGAATGGATGTGTGAAGGAGCGTGAGCAGGGAGAGCCCTGGGTGTTCTGCAGACTCTCATGCCCCAGTGGCCTCTGAAAACAGATCCACAGTTCTTGAGGCCCTGCACCCTCTGAGGCCCTGTCTACGGTGGTGTGCTAGTAGAATGAGGACTTGGGGTTGTTTTGGTCAGCTTTTCCGTTGTTGTGACTAACAGGTCTGATAAGGACAACTCTAGAGGAGGAAAAGGTTATTTGAGGGCTCACAGTTTCAGAGGTCTCAGTCCATAGACAACCACCTTCATTCTTTGGGGCTGAGGTGAGACAGAGCATCATGGTGGAAGAGTGTAGTGAACAGAAGCAGCTCACATGATGATCGGAAAGCAGAGAGAGAAAGACTCCACCGGCCAGGTACAAAATGTATACCCCAAAGCACAACTCCAGGGTCCCACCTCCTCCGCCACACCCTACCTGCCTTCAGCCACCACCCAGTTAATCCCATCAGGTGATGAATTCACTGATAGGATTAAGACCCCCACAACCCAAGCATTTCTCCTTAAACCTTCTTGCATTGCCTCATAGCCCAGCTTTTGGGGGATACCTCAACAAAACAGGGGTGAATGTGGTGAGTTTGGGGGTTGGTGTTGTCAAGGACTGGAGGAGTTCGTGAGCTGGGAGCTGCGGAGAAGGCCTGGGAGCAGAGATGACCCGGAGGTAGGCCTCAGGGCTGGCAGGATGTGGGAGCTCCCCAGAAAGGGAAGGCCGGAGGGGAGGCCTGGAGGCAGGAATGGGGCCTGTGTCAGGGACAGGGCCACAGACCTCCCGCTGAGAGGAGGAGCGCCTAATCTGTCCCTGATACGGGTCAGGCATGTCACATTTCTTTATTTATCTAGATAGATAAATTCCCTGGGTCCTGGAGTTGGCATAAAACTGAAATGTGGTCCTCTTCCCATCCTTAAGACTGGCTCAAGAGCCACTCGCAAGGCCACTGTCCAAGGGCTTGTGTCCCCGATGGAGGGTCCAGTCAAGGTGTGGCTGCCTTCTTCCAGGCTCAGAGCAGCTTGCTCTCAGCCGCCCTCTCCAGCACGGCACCTTCATCTGCTCAGGGGTGTCCAGGCCCTGCAGCGTCCACCCTCCAGACCCCTGGGGAGGCCCGAGCTGAGCAGTGAGAGGGCTGCTTGCCCTCTGCCCTCTATCGCACAGGCTCACCTCCCTGTCCTCCCCACTGTCCTTGACCAGCCCAGAGCTCTCCCGCCTGGACTCTGTGCAGCTAGGCCGCTGCTCTGCTCCCTCCTCTGCCTGGCCTGCACTGTGAGTGGCTGTCAGGCACCTTGGGGTCAGAAACCCTTTCTGGTCACGCTGTCCTGTACACCTGGTGTCTTCTGTGTGCCCTCTCTTCCCCTGGGAGATTGGACGTAGCTCATTGTCCCCGTCTCCTCTGTCACTTTGACTCCCACCAGTCAGAACCGTGGTTGATTCGCCCCCAAATGCATCCTAAGCACCGAGCCGCGAATCAAGCAAGGGTTGGTCACTGGCATGGTAGCTTGGCTGGTAGAGCTCACAACCCAGGGCCGTGGAGAGGAGGAAGTGAGCTCCAGCTCAGGGCCTGAGGGATGAGGGGTGGGACAGGCTCCCTGTCGGAGGTGCTGGTGGTGGCTAGAGTGTGTGGAGCCCCTGCAGCTGGTGCCTCCCCCAACCCTTAACACACGGGTCATGCAACCACAGCGTCACTTCTCAGGTAGGTCCCCAGCCTCTGCTCTGACTTAGGGCCAGACACAGAGGTCACTTAATGGCCTGGGTCATCGTTTTGTGAGTGGCCAAGGCTTCCTTTGGCTCTAAACCCTCCTCCTCCCACGTCCTCAACCAGACAAGGTGATGGTGGGGGCGAGGAATGGGGCCTGTGTCAGGGACACACAGAAGAATTTCCTCCATAGGGCAGTGCGACGGACAGTAGCCATGGGAGGCATCGGGATCCTTGGCAATGGTGGCTTGTTTTGCCCTGAAGGCAGGGTCAGTGCTGCCTGCTCAGGTGCGTGAGAAGGGGCTGGGTAACCAGGAGGAACATGATCGTGAGGATGGCGATGATGACGATGATGATACGGGCATTAGAGTAGCAGCTAGTGCCTGTGTGGAGGAGGACCACAGGTCCCGTCTGCCCAAGACCTGTCCACCCCTGGACTCTGAGTCATTATTAAGGGTGCCCCTTTCCCTAGTTGTGCTCAGCACACACGATGTCCACTGGGCCTGCCAGGCCCTCCTCATCCCAAGTCATCTTGCACATCGACCCCAAGCCATTGGCGCCATGGGACTAGTCAGTGAGCCCCTGGTGAGGACCTTCTCTAGGTTGCCACCCATGAATCCACAGTGACCCCTGAGCACCACAGCCACAGAGGAAAGCTCCACACTACCCAGCCTGTAAGTGGACTGGGGTGAAGGTGGAAGGTTCCAGAGAAGGCAGAAGCCCCAAAGAATAAGGACAGAGAATCTGAGAGTAAGTTAAACATGTCTCCAACCCCCTGCCCACGTGGCCCCTGTGGCAACGGGTCAGACTGGCTGCAAACTGGACCAGCAAGCAGAACCACCGTGGCAGCCCCCGCCTGTGCTCAGATGATCCACGGCTCTGATACAACTCACTGGTGTGAACACAGCAGGCTTAACTGTCTGTCTCCCAGACGCCTGGCCAAAGGCTGAGAACTTTACACCTTACAACGGTTTGCTGGACCCAGCCGAGAGCGTTCATACTTCTCCCTGAAGAGTGAAGACCGGAGGGGATGAGGTTGAATAAACATTTATTTATCTCCTGCTTTCCTAGGACAGATGGAGAAGTCATTTAATGCTCAGGGAAGAGAGCTCATTTTAAAAGCTCAAGTCTGGGAATATTATTACCAAACCCTGCTCAGGGCTGTTATTAACCAGATGGGAAATGTCTCGTTAGAATTTCCTTGATGGAACATCTGGGGAAACCGTTTCCGAGCCGTGTCCTCAGCGCTGCACTGGGGTGAGTGTGTTCTGGGGGCTGTTGCTCTTGACCTACGGTGTTCCCTAGGCCAGCTCCTGCCTGCTCAGGCCCGTTCCGTGGTTAGTCCAGGCCTGCCAGATGGAATGAGTGGCAGTCTGATGGATGTCGTTCCAGATAGCATAGGCCCGAACATTCATATTATGTTCATCTGGGGATAGAAAAGAACTTTTTCTATAAACATTTCACATTAACATTGTACAATGAGAGTGAACTGTGCACACAGTGCCCTGCCAAGGAGCGTGGGACATTCAACTGTTGTCACCATTGAAAACCGGTGCCTCTGATACAGGGCCAGCAACAGCAAGCAGAGAGGGCCGTGATTTTGTTATTCTTAGAATTTTCTTATGTGATGTACAGTAAAATATTGCAGCATTATCCACCATTGGGAAGATATGGCACCCACCCAAATGTCCATTGACGGGTAAGTGGGTAAAAAAGATGAGACTCGTGCAAACAATGGAATACTCTTCAGCCATAAAAAAAGAATGAAATCTTGGTATTTGTGACAAGATGGACTGAACTGGGGATTATTATGTCAAGTAAAATCAGTCAGGCACAGAAAGACAAATCCACATAATCTCACTTACCTGTGGACTCTAAAGAGCTGATCACAGAAGCACAGAGCAGAGTGGTGGCTACCAGAGACCAGGATGGAAGGGGCACAGGGGACAGGAAGTTTTGACAGGGGTCAGTGAGTAGGAGTTACAGTTAGATAGGAGAATAATATCCAGTGTTCTATCACACAATAGGGTGACTATAGTTAACAATGCTGTGCTGCATATTTGAAAATAACTAGAAGAAAGAATTTTGAATGTCTTCACCAGAAAGTAATGATAAATGTTTGAGGTGCTGGATAGTTAAATATTCTGATTCTCTCATTAGACATTGTGCATGTGCATCAAAACAGCCCACGGTACCCCAAGCATGTGTGATTATCTGTCAATTAAAAATTAAATTAAAAATAAAACTAGGAAAGGGAGCAGTTCTCATTTAGATGGAATCCGGGTTCCTTCTTTCTGGAGGCGGGCCCCTGACCCGGGCTTCATGCTTTCCCAGGTTGGAATCTGCAGCCACGTTCTGTGTTCACTGCCGCTGCTCGGATTCACCCCGCCAGATGCACACGTCTGTCTGCTCGGCCACTTTCCATCGGCAGCGCCCACGAAGAAGGCAAGGGCTCCTGCAGGAGGGCAGGCAGATCTGGGAACCTTAGGACAGAAGCTCAGCCTGCCAGGTGCCCTTGGGAGAGAGCCCTCTGCACAGAGGTTCCTTGAGGCCATTCTTGCTGGCTGTCCTGGGCGCCACTTATCCTGGTGGGGACTGAAGAGGAGTTGGACCTCTATTTCTGTTTTATGTTCTAACATGACCCACTTAACTCCTTCATTCCAGGGTCTGCTCTCTCTCTTGTCCCTGGAAGAAGTTTTAACCCATGGTGACATGGCTGATGAGCCTGAGGCCCTCCTCCCTCACCCGGTCCCTCCTAAGGGATGACCTCCCCCAGGGTTACAGTCTGCCTCCGCCTGGCCTGTCTTCCTGCAGGGGCTGTGCTGGGGTTGTTTGCACACTGCTGCCAGAAATGACTTTGGAAGGGCTGCTGGAGCCTGTGAAGCTCAGGCTTAAGGGTGCAGAGTAACTTGTTGCCTACCACGGATTCGTCCTCGTGTTCTTGAGCACCCCAGTGCCGACCAACGTGACCTGGGACTCTGCCCAGAAACCCAAAGCCCATCCCGCCATGCTGACATCTGTCGATTCCCGGGCCCCAGGACGCAGTCCTGGCTCCTCTGCACCTGTGTCCACGTCAGGAATTCCAGCAGTTGCCTCCCCCACCCCTCCTCTCCTAACACCCTCTGGCCCACACCTCTTTGAACTTTTACGGAATTTGCATCTGCAACAAATTACTTGGTATTTAATTATGTTCTGTCATATTATTCCTGTTGAACTTGGCTGAGAACCATGCACTCTTTGAAGGCTTAAACTGCCTTTATTGTTCTGTGCCCTGGTTCAGCCTGCGAGGCCCAGAGAACTGCAGAAAAGGGCTCCCAACTCAGGTCATTGGAGCCCCACCGCCTGCTCCTGTTTTTCCAAGGCAATCTTTTTTTTTTTTAACTTAAATGAATCCATTGTTAAGGAACTTTTTATCACCTCTAGAAGTGGAACACTGGTATCACTTGCCATCAGTAGAAGTCGGCTGTAAAAACAAATTCCACTGTAAATAGGGCACTGCCATTGGCTTCCACCTCCTCACCTCTGAGACCTCCTGTCCCTGCTTGGACGTGGAGACTCCAAGTGTTAGGGACATGCCAACGACATTCCAGAAACAGTAAAACTCTGGTTGTGTCCTGAAGGACTGGAAGAGAATTGGAGACCAACTTCCTCACTCTCTGATTCAGGGTTTTTCAATCCAATGTCCAGCTATCCCCATTACCCTCTGGCCTACATGACAGCACCCGCTGATACAGACCGCAGTAACTACCACTGGCCATGTGATTTCCAAGCAACAGGCCCTGAGCATCGCCTCAGGAGAACCACCCAGTGTCTCTGAGGCAGAGACTCTCATTATTTTACTTTCTAGGTAAGAAAATCTAGGGGTGCAGGATCAGTCGCTGCCTGAGAACACACAGTGGTTGGCAGCTGTTGCACCTGGGAAGATGATGAGCAGTTATTCCAAGATTTAAAGCAGAGAAATATAATTCTTTTTTTTTTTTTTTGGTACTGGGGATTGAACTCAGGGGCACTCGACCACTGAGCCACATCCCCAGCCCTATCTTGTGTTTTATGTAGAGACAGGGTCTCACTGAGTTGCTTAGTGCCTTGCCGTAGCTGAGGCTGGCTTTGAACTCGCGATTCTGCTGTCTCTCCTCCCGAGCTGCTGGGATTACAGGCGTGGGCCATCAGAGCCTGACCAGAGAAATGTAATTCTGAGAACTCTCCAGATGTTGGAGGAGCTGAGAAGTCACAGGGGGATGCGGAGCAAGCAGCTGCCTCCTCTGGGGTCGGAGGAAGGGGGTACCAGAGCCCAGGAGTCAGGGTCACCTGGTGGAAGCAGCTGGCATGTGGAAAGAAGGAAGGAGACTGATCCCTCTGGCTGACCTGGGCTCCTCCCACACACCCAGCTCCTGCCCAGCTTCCCACTGGCCAGAGATATGGGAGCTGTGGGCCAGCAGAGAGCAAGCGCTGCTCCCACAATGCAGAGCAAGGCAGGAATGGCAAGGGGTGCTTCAGAGACCACCAGGCGCAGGTTCCCCTGGCATCAAGTCCTTGGGTCTTCTCGCCACACACAGCTGCAGCCCTTGACTCTTGGATGGTGCTGCTATCCCCATCCCAAGAAAAGGCAGGCGCTTTGTACTTCCCAGCTATAGGGATGTTGCCTGGGGCTGCCTGGAGCTACCTGGACACCATCTTCCCTCCTCTCTTTCAACGTCATTGAAAAGATAGGGCAAGTGTCTCTGGGTGGGAAAGGTAAACAGGAAACACAGGCTTTCTTTTTCTTTTCTTTTTGGGTGGAGAACAGGCCTGAGGCCCTTGGACCTGTGCACAGGGACCTTCTGCAGAGCACTCCCGTCTACTTCCCAGGAAGAGGCCTGGACAGCTGGGGGCTGACGGGAGCACTTTAGAGTCTGAGGTCCCAGACCTCCCTCCAGCTCCACAGGGGCCCAGGGACAGCTGCAGACCACACACATGACCCACTGGATATCAGAGCCCTCTAGGAGTGGAGGGTGGAGGACCCTGAGCCTGGTGAGAAGTGGGGAGCAGACAGCAACAAAGCCCCATTCCCTCCAATCTGGTGGACGGGACTTTGGGGCAGAGGCAACAAATTTGAAGAAAGTGTCAACAGGCTGTTTCTTGCACATCTGAGCGTGTGGACTAAACTCTCAAGTGCCATGTGAGGTGGAGAAAGGAGCAACGGCTGGAGGTCCACCCCAACCTCCACCGCCCTGAGGGGTTTGCTTGGTCCCATGGCCCGAGGCTGATGGGTATGTGTTCAAGGACTGCTCTGAGACCTGGGGCAAAGAGCAGGCCCCCACCACAGCCTCATGAGTGTTGCCAGCTGGGCATGGACCTATCCTGCACAACAGAGGCCCTGGCACAGCACAGGAGCAGAAGCGGGCGGGGGAGTCTGCCTGGCCACAGAGAGCTGCCCGCTGAGGTGGAGGAGCCCAGGCCAGGAGCACAGGGAACAGTGAGAGGTTTGCTTGGTCCCACCAGGGAGAGGCAGGACATGTGGGATCACTCACATCACAAAGAATAAAAATAGCCCTTTATTCTTTGACTCATGTCTCTCACAGCCACTGTCAGGTCGAGAGCAATCCCCAGGCCTGCGTCTCCTTTTATTCAGCTTTAATTAATGTTCCGCAAGCCAGGACACAGGAATTTCTTGCACTGAAAGTCCAAGCTGGTGCCTTTCTAGAGAAGAGGTTGTTAGGAAAGAACAGGGCTTCCTGGGCCCTTACTTCCTGCTTCCCCAGAAAGGAGACCTGCAGTCAGCTCCTTACTGTGGCCTTGAGGAGATGCCTTTGGCCACGGACTGCCTTCTTCTGGAAGGTGGTGGCCAGGAAGCAGAGCAGCCCCCAAGTCCCTGAGGGTGACCTCAGCTCCCACCGCCTGGGGTACTGCTGCCCTCCAGCCTGGCCCCTGTCAGAGCTTCTGCTGTGTGAGTGTCACTGAGGCCTGTCTTGGGCTGGCCCAGCCCTGGTTACTTCTCCTTGGAGGAGAAAGGCTGGGGACTTGACTCTCAGGATGTGGGCGATGATGGAGAGCGGCCAGCCCCCTCAACCCCTGACATTCTATCTCCTGAATGGAATTCTAGGGCCCCTCAGAGTGAAAGTGGATGATCCAGGAATAAGCTAAAACCACCAAAGTTTAAATTTTAACACGGTCCATTACCATCTGGCATCACTCCTGTGACTCATTGGTAAATTTCTTGGAAATGTCCAAATTCTCCGGAACTCTGGGGTATTTACTCAGAGCTGAAGCAAAGAAATGAAGGGGAATCTCAGGCCTGTGCAGGAAAGTAGGTTGAGGATAGGGTGGCCAGTGCCGTACGGGACGGCCCCAGTAGGTGAACCCCAGGAAATACCCCTCTGTTTGCCTTAACTTTCCTGAGGGGCCCAGAAGGAAATCAGTGCTTTGCACTTTAAGCCCCACTGGCTTCTGTGGCTGGAAGAGGAAAACTACTTGCTGGGGGAATTATTCAGAGCTGTCTCCTCCGCCTACAGGAACAAAGGAAGGGCATTTGCACCTTGAACAGAAGCCCCAGAAAGGTCTTCAGGCCTGGTCTAGAGATGCCAGGGCAGATACACTGAGGCCCTGCATTTGCATTTGAACTGCCTTTCCAGGGGGCATTATGCGCAGGAAAGCTGCTGCCCTTGTGCCCACTGCGGGGGCAGCTGGATACCCTGGGCCACTGTGGGCAGGTGCTTCTGGGGACATCGACTTCTCAATGTGCTCATTTCAGTTTGGTTTGGTGAGCCAGCACCCGCTTCTCCTTTGAAAGAATTTCATGAATAATTTCAGTCACGAGGGAGGAAGTAGAATCCCACACCATTAGCCTGCCCACTAAATATCCATGACAAGGAGCTGGACGAGGGTCCCTGTGCTATTAGTACCCACAGGGCAAAGGGCTAACTGAGGTGCTCTGAGACATACATAGGCTATCAGCCTGTCTTCTCCTGGTCCAAGGGTCATGAGCCCATCCCCAGTGACGCGGAATCTTCATGGACCAACTCAGAACGCCAAGGCAGAGCTTTCAGCCAAGTGCTGCTTGTCATGCAGAAAACCCCACATCTTCCAACCTTACGGAAGTCATTTAAAGAAACAATATCCAAAACTTAGAAGAAAGGCAGAATAGTCTCTGCATGTCCTTTGAACGTCACCTTAAAACAACATCTAACAATCTAACAGGCTCATCCAAGGGTCATCTGAAACTCTGAAAGAACTTTTTAAAGTTTGATTTAATATTCACAAGCAATGTGGGGGTCAAGCAATGTAGAGGAGACAAAGCTACCCACTGTTTCTGTCCAGAAGAAAAGATGATAAAACCTGAATATTGCTAATTAACTAAATTTTAGCCTATGGGCCTCCCTGTTTTGTTTCCGGCATCACAAGCTCATTTAACAAATTGTCCCCCACGATCACAGATGCTCATCTCTTTTTTCTAACCAGCACTTGTCCTTCCAGCTCCCTAGAAATGAGCCAGATACATCCTCAGAACATGCACCCATGTATTTTGTATGAGCTTCGTAAACTTTTTTTTTTTTGGTACTGGGGATTGAACTCAGGGGCACTCGACCACTGAGCCACATCCCCAGCCCTATTTTGTGTTTTTTTATGTAGAGACAGGGTCTCACTGAGTTGCTTGCTTAGCACCTCGCCATTGCTGAGGCTGGCTTTGAACTCGTGATTCTCCTGTCTCAGCCTCCCTAAGTGCTGGGATTACAGGCTTGAGCCACCGCGCCTGGCTGAGCTTCGTAAACTTTAAAAAAAAAATCCTGTTCCAAAGGCAGTCGGGAAGCATTTTTAGAAAATGGTAATATTCTGTGTGCTCGATTTATAGCAAAAGAGAAAGAGCTTTCACATCTATGCCAACTGCCCTGTGGCGTAGAAAACGAGGGGAGGGTACGAAGTTGGCCCCAGCCTCTGCCCAGGGAATTGGGAAGGCCACGGGCATTGGCCTGCAGTCCCCGTGGTAGAGCGCCCTTCCAGCCCCAACACTGCGCGGCGCACATTGAAAAGTGCTTTGTGGGCAGCCGCTGAAAGAAATATTATTTCTACTTCTGGAGTGAGAGTGAAGTCCTAGCTGGTCCTCTTGTGTCCTTCACAGACAGGTCAGTTAGTCGAGGGTGCTGCAGTCAATTTTCTAGTAAAGTTGTGACTCTAGAAGGAAACCAGGCAGAAAGGAGAAAGTTTATGCAATAAGGAACCTGCTTCAGATGCTCTCTCTGTGGAATGATGGACATTTTTTCCAGGAAAACTCAACTTGTTTATAGGGACAGTTATCAACAAAACAGCTCCTGGGCATAATTGCTTTCAGAAAAGGGCTGTACTGCCCTGTGTCCTTTCTAGTCTCCAGAGCTGGCCTCAAGAGCTTCCCAGGGCCACATGGTGTGTCTGCCACAGCCCTGTCTTTTACAGGGCCAGAGAATGTGCGCGCACCATGATGTAGGTGGGTCAAGTGAAGCCTCCCAAACACTGACTTCTTATTTCTTGGCGAGATCTGGGCTGTTCTCTGTTCAAAGTATTGGCTGCTTCCACATTCAGGAGTCTTCTGAGCAAAACATGCCTTTCCCTCCTACAGGATAGAGGAGGAGGAGAGTGAGCAACCCTCTCCCTAGAGACGGATGATTCCTTCATCAAGCGCTGTGCGGTGAGTCGCAGAGAGGGACCAGAACAGCAGCCAGGCTGAAACGTGTCAGACATGAGTGCCACACTGCGGGAGATACCTGACCTTCAGGTGACATCTGTGCACAGGGCCATGCATCTCCAGAAAACCCCCACTGACGTGGAATATGCCCTTTGGGAGGGATTACTTATTAGTGATTAATGCTCATGGATTTCTTACTTAGAGAACAGGGTGCATGGCAGATAAGTCAAGTCGGGAAGAGAGTTCCAGAGACCTCTGTGTGATGGAGGGAAAAGGTTTTGTTGTTTTCTCTTTGTTTGGGAGTGGGATGGGGGTAGAGACAGCCCCAGGCCAGGGTGGGTGGGGGAAGGGAAGAGTCTTATTTCCTCGTGTTACCAGAGACCCCCAGTCTAAATAAAGTCCAGGCAAGGAGGCCATGTAGCTTTGTAACTGTCATCACAAGAGGCACTTGGAAGTCGAAAAGTCCAGGTCAAAAGTCCAAGTCGAAAAGCCCAGGCTTTGTCTCTTCCCTGCTGTGAGACCTCAGAAAACTTAACCAACCATCCTGAAGCTCAGTGTCTGCATCTGTCACGTGGAGACAGTACCCCTTGGTCCATGGGGCTTCATGAGCATATCAGGTGCCCAGCACATGGTGCTCAATAAATGTTGGCCACTGGCACTCAATGACATTGATCTGTTGCAAAAGAAAAAAAGAAAAAAAGAAAGAAAGAAAGAAAAAAAATCAAGCTATTTATCAAGAGATTCAACCTCGCATTTCAGGTGGCCTGAACGTTATTAGGTGTCTCATACGAAGACTCTTGGTCTCCTGATGCCTCCGCTGGCAGGGGTGTGCTTGCCATCAGCAGTGGGCAGTGATGAGTGGAGCTCAGGGCTGCTCGCTCCGTCCGTCAGCATGCGGCTCTATCTCCGCCATCACCCGTGCCGCGGATGCTCAGAGCCTCGGAAGAGGTGGACCACCTGAAGTACAGACAGAAACCCACGCGGTGCCCGGGCAGCAGACCGGGCCACGGCTGACCAGGGCTGGCTGGGTAAGCCAAGGAGCATCTTCCTGAACAGAGCTCAAGACGTGCAACTTACTATACAGCAGGTGCAGCAAAGGCGGGACAATCTTCTCTAATGCCATATTGAAAATTGATTTTTTCCCCAGTGAGTCAGATTACCACCTTCTTCTGCCTCTAACGATCTTGCAGCTCTTACTTTTACACACCACACACACTCTGGGTGACATTAAGGTGGCAAGAATGTAGAAGGATGAGTACAGGAGCAGAGAAGCAGTGAATTTGAGCTTCAGGCACATTCCTGGTGCCCATGTCTTTGGTACTTTGGGGTCGGGGACACAACCTTCTCAGGACTGAGGACAGAGCCCCTGCTGGCCCTGAGCTTGATGCTTGGGAAACTGTCTGGGATGGGGCAATCACCCATGTCCTTGTATTCGGAAACCACCCCTCCTTTGTCACCGCTTCCCCCCAAGGAGCCATTGCCCCGGCGCACGTTCATCTCCTGGACAAGTCTTTTCAGGTGCTCACTCTTTTCTCTGCAGCAGTTAGAGTTTCCAAGACGTTGCCCCAAGCACCGCTCTCACCCTGGCCCTGCTGGTGGTCACCAGGTGTGATCTGGGCATCTCACTACCTTCAGAGCAGCTGTCCGTGGCGCTCTTTGCCAGGGGCCTGGGAAGGAAGAAAGATGAGCCTTCGTCTTGGGTTAGTTTTTCATCACTACAACAAAATATCCCAGGCTGGCTACTTCTAAAGAAAAGAAATTTGGGTGTTCACAGTTCTGGGGGTTTGGAGGTGTGGCACCAGCTCTGGTGAGGACCTCATGGGGCACAGTGGCAGGGGTGCCTGCGAGAGGAAGGGACACGTCACCAGACAGGAAGCTGGAGAGAGGCATGCAGGCTCACTGGGGAGAACTCGGGGTCCCTTCAGATCTACATTACTCACTCTGGGGGCAGTGCCCTGACCTCAGGACCTCCCAGCAGGTCCCACGCACCACCACCTCACCAGGGACCAAGTTCCCAACACATGAACCCTGAGTGACAACCACAGCATGCCCCTCCTGGCATTACATGTCGTCCACCCTGCGGTGCTGGAGGGTCTCTGGGTGAAGAAGCTCCGTCAGGGAATCCTCAGTGCGGTCGAGGGTGGAAACCTTTCCTCTAGCACCGTGGAAAGTGGCCAAGTCAGCTTGCTTCTTTCTGCTCACTCTCCATCTACAGACACCACCTGGGACTGGGCTCGCCTGAGGAGGACCCTGGAGAGGTCGACCTGCTATCAGACAGGTTGGACTTAGGTCCAAACTTGGAGAAAATTCCGCAGCTCAAAACTTGCTGAGGAGGCAAAGAAAACCAGTGACTTCCATGAACAGGCCTGACCTGCAGGCAGTGCTCCTGAATTTGCCACCTCCCTGTAAGGAGGCCAGTCCCTCCCACTGCACCCCCTTCAACAGCATGGGGGCCCCTTCAGAGAAGCTGGGTCCTTGCACACTTACTAGACAGCTGCAGGACAGTGCAGAGTGGGGTGCAAGTTCAACATTTGGATGAAATTGAAGAAATGCTTGGGAATTTCTGGGCAGTGTGTCCTTCTGTCTCATCGTTATCATCATCAGGTTGGGTGACAGCTCAGTGTCCAAGGCAGTGGATACCAGCATAACTGTGTCAATGGCCACTAACAGCTCATCTTAACTATAACAATTTCATTTACCTAGTGTGTTATTTTCTATTCTAGTTTAGTGATCGTAATTTTAAAACCCACTGGCAGGACTTCCTCTGGTCCAGGAGTGACAGCACTCCCGACACAGCAGTCTGCGTGGAATCTGTACCTCCACCACCCGAGAGTCTGGTGAGTGATTTAGGAACCCCAGCTCTCACGCTTTGGAAAGAACTGGTGTACATGCAGGGAATACCATAAATATTTTAGGTAAAATAAATGATGGCGTTTCACCATGAATGACTTCAAATACATTGTTGAGAAATTATTCAATGAAATGCATATTTAATTAAAACAAACATTAAACAATTAGGAGTAAGCATTAAAATGGGGAAAGTAGTGTACTTAGCAATCACCTGTTGTTAATTTGGAATATGTGGCTACATCGCCTGGAGACTTACTGATAGTTAATAAATAATATTAGCTAGTTCAGGGGTTGCTTTAGTTGCTAAAATTTTATAATATGTTTTAATTCCGCATACAGAAAGACTAGAGCAATTATTACAATGCAAGTAACTATTTCTCTCATAAAACATCCATCAGGTTTTCATCATAAGTATGAATTTGGAATTAAAAGGTCTAATTTGAACTTAGTGTAAAAATAGTAAATTACATATAAAAATATTTGGAGCCAAAGGTAACACAATTCTTTTGTTATACTTGGTTTTGAGGTGTGAAGTATGTTTGGACTATTCACAAGCTTTCATTTTAATGTTTGTGTGAGTTAGATTTGTAAATTAGAGACGCAGGAACCTCTAAGACAGGTCCTCGTGAACATGGGAGGCATAATTCTTGACCCTCCACCAACTGTGCTGACAGGTAATTCTCAGTTAAAGCAGTAGCAAACTTCAAGATGGGGTTAACCCTTGGCCACATCCTGGTATCCACAGTAGCGAGCACTTAAAGGAAGCAGCAGGAGCTGCTCCAAGCCTGCTGCACACCTGAAGGCAAGACATGTCCCTCCTCGGCATTGACATTGACATCCTATCATCCTGTCTTAAGATAAGGGAGCCTAGGCACACGGAGTTTAAGGACCTCACCAAAATTCCCACCTCATGGGGAGGAGCCTGCTGTGGAGTCTGCTCTAAAGACCCCGCCCTTGACCTTCTGCAGCTGGAGCACATTGCTCTAGGAACCCTTGTGTCTATAGTCAGCCCCCCGTATTCATGGATTCCACATCTGAGGATTCAACAAACCATGGATCCAAAATATTTGAAAAAAGGCTGGGCGTGGTGGCGCACGCCTGTAATCCCAGCAGCTCAGGAGGCTGAGATAGGAGGATCATGAGTTCAATGCCAGCCTCAGCAAAAGCCTCAGTGAGATCCTGTCTCTAAATAAGATTCAAGATAGGGCTGGGGATGTGGCTCAGTGGTTGAGTGCCTCTGAGTTCAATCCCTGATACCAAAAAAAAAAAAGGAAAAAAATTTTTCATAAATTTTTAAAAAACAAAACTTGAATTTTCCATGTGCCAAGTACCATC
>PVHX01000349.1:223721-327636 GCA_004024805.1 Geosciurus inauris | reverse complement strand
CTTTTGCTAGTACTTCATAGGATCAAAAGTCAGAGTAGTTATTTACAAAAAAATGCTCTTTAGTAATATTGATTTTCTGCTTTTTGTTATGTGATAGTGGGGTGTTTTAGTCAGCTTTCTTTGCTGCTGTGACTAAAAAAACCTGATCAGCACAATTATAGAGGAGGAAAAGTTTATTTGAGGGCTCACGGTTTCAGAGATCTTAGTCCATAGACCATAGTCCAAGGAATGGCGGCTCCATTCCTTGGGACTCAAGGTGAGGCAGGACATCATGGTGGAAGAGTGGGGCAAAGGGAAGCAGCTCACATGTGATCAGTAAGCAGAGAGAGATTCCACTTGTCAGATACAAATATATACCTAAAGCCACACCCCGATTCCCACTTCCTCCTACCACACTGTACCACTTCAGTTACCACTCAGTTAATCCCTGTCAGGGGATTAAATCACCAATCTCTGCTCTGAACCTTCTTGCATGGTCTCACACATGAGCTTTTGGGGGACACCTCACATCCAAACCATAACATGGGGCATAAACACAAGAGCACTGGACCAACTGCATTACATCTCCAGTCCTTTTTATTTTGTTCCTAAACGGAGTCTCAAAGTTGTCCATGCTAGCCTTGAACTTGGGATCTGCCTTCTTTAGCCTCCCAAGTCACTGGGATTATAGTCATGGGCCACTGCACTTGGCTAGTAAGATTGAACATATGCCTGCTAGATCCTTTCAGACATCTTGGAAGAATCCAAAACGAGATCAGAGTATCTAGGAAGATTCATGGAAAAATCTCTTGTCTAATGGGGTGGATATCTATGATATACTTGGGCGACTCACAAGGTTCTTAAGAATGTTGTATCGGCAGAAACACTGCCAGTGTGGGCTGAAGGAGATAGAGGACAGAATGAAGAAAGCTGTCAGTTCCCCATCTTCTACAAGCAAGAAACAAGCTGATAAAACTATTTACCTGTAAACACATACTACTTTTCATTGAAAAGGAAGGAGACTCAGAAGCAGAGCCTTGAGCCATGAAGAATTGTTTTGAGGCTTTGAAAACACTTAGACTTTTCTTGGGGAAATTTTGAAATTGCTTTGAATTGGCAATTTCTTTTTTTCCTTTTATTGTCTCTTCTTCAAACAAAACCTCTATAACTCTTATCTTATGCTTGCTCCACTATTTTATTTTGGAAGAAGATAGCTCATTTCTTAAACTTTGTAGGTTCACAAGTGGAGAGAAATTTGTGTCTCAGAGATGAATTATACATAATTCCTCCTCTGTATCTGGTTTAGATGATGTAGATGATGGCATTTGCTTCTTTTGAACAGATGAGACTTTGGACTTCCATTTGATTTTGTAATTGGTTGAGATCTTTGAGGAACTTTGGGATAGATATTTTTGACTTGGAATAGACATGTATCTTTCTAATGAAAAAAGACAGACTGTGGCAGACAGAATAATGAACTCCCCAGAGATATCCATGTCCTAATTCCTGGAATCCACAACTGCTTTAGTTTACATGAAAAGAGAGAATTAAGATGACTAATCACTCAACTTTAAACTAGAGATATTATCTTGGATTATCTGCTCAGGTTCTATCAAATCACAAAAGCCATTAAAAGTGGACAAGAGAGACAGAGGAGTGGGTGAGAATGATATAACATGGAGACTTGATCCACCATTGCATCTGGCTGTGAAGATGGAAGGAAAGGGCCGAGAACACAGGCTACCTTCAGCATACAGAAGTGGGAAACCCCACTGACCTGGGATTCACACCTCTGAGGAGGGGCACTGCCCAGCAGGTGTAGCAGGCTCTCTCCTTCCAAAGGGCCTCAATGATGGTGGTTCTGGGGATGTGCAACCCCTGCCCCACTTGCCAAAAGACTTGGAATCAACTCCTGCTGCCTGCCTGGGGTGTAGGCCTGTTTCTGGGCTCTGCTGACAAGTAGAGAACAAACATGGGTAAATCCATCTGTGCCCTTTCCTCGATATTCCAGTCTTGCTTCCCAGTGGTACTTCCCATTTCAGAGGCCAATGTGGAGGGAGCAGCAGCTGGGGAATAAGAAATACACTTTTTTAGGGTCCTCCTCCCAGCATCACAAAGCAGAATCTAGAAGAGAGGCCTTGAGGTTGAGAAACAATTGCTTCATAATGAGCATAACCACCTTCTGATTCAGTCTCTACGCAGTAGCCACAGTGATCTTTAAGATATATCGATACCTTAAAAACAGATAAGTATTTAAGTAGTTAGATACTGCATAATGACATTTTGGTCAATGAGCTTAAAATTTCCTATCATCTAGTGGCATTGTAGCTGTCAAAATGTTGCAGCACATTGCATCACCCACACATTTGTGGCGATGCTAGTATAAATGAATTCACTGTGCTGCCAGTTGTATAAAGGTAGAGCAATGCAATTTTTTGTACAGTATCTTCTACTTGATAATGGTAATAAATGACTATGTTACTTGTTTATATAGGTATTAAACAATATTTTTATCATTATTTAAGAATATACTCCAATTTGTAAAAAAAAATTTACCATGAAACAGTCTGTTGTGTTGTTCCAGGGGCGGCTTCTATGTACCACATCTCTTGATAGTATTGAGAGGCCACATGAAGTGACTGACCTATGCCTTCTAGGTTTGTGTAAGTGTACTCTAGGATGTCTGCATGACAAAATTGCTTAAGAATGCACTTGTCAGAAGTACCTCCATCCTTAAGTGCACATGAGGGTATGCAAGATCATCTTACTTCTTTTTTTGGGGGGGATACCAGGGATTGAACTCAGGGGAGCTCAACATCCTCAGCCTGAGCCACATCTTCAGCCCTATTTTGTATTTTATTTAGAGACAGGGTCTCACTGAAGTGCTTAGCGCCTCACTTTTGCTGAGGCTGGCTTTGAACTTGCAATCTTCCTGTCTCAGCCTCCCAGGCTGCTGGTCATCTTATTTCTCTTCTAAAACCAAAACACACTGTCATGTTTTCCAGTTGCACTTCAGATAACATAGAAGTCCTTAGTGTGACTTCTTGAATCCCTAAGATTGGCCCTGTTCATCTTAACAGTCTTCCACCTATTTATTCCTTTCTTCATTCATTGCACATTAAACTTTTCCTACCCCCAAACTCTTGCACATACTCTTTTCTTATCCTGGAAGCTTCCTGTTTCTATCTTTCACCTAACTCCTATTTAGCTTCCAGGTCTCAGCTCAAATGCCATTATGTGGAAGATGCCTTAGCTTAATTCCAAATGTAAATTGGGTCCCTCTCTTATATTTCCTTTCTAAGCATGTAATCTGGCATGGAGCTACAGTTTTGTTTATTTGTTGAAGACTGGTTCCTTGTTCGACTTTGAGCTAGCTCCACGAGGCAGGGCCCTGGCTCTTTTGCTCACTCTGGTCAGCCTAGTGACCAGCATAGCATCTGCAATGCAATTGGTGGTTAACCATTGATTCAAGAGTGACTATTTTCTTATTGTTATTGATTACCAGTGCAATAAGTGCTCAGAAACATTTATAGGATGAGCAGGAACATGCAAGGAATGAAAGAGTAGACAATAGATAGGAGAATGAGAATTGATGGGGCTGAAGGCCGTTTGATTTGGTTTTTACCTTTGCTCCTTCCTGTAAATGTCCTATTGAGTGGTGTGTGGGAAGGCTTTTCAAGGTTTCTGGAAGAAATATTTTTCATTATTGTTTCAGCATCTTGGTCTGATTTGATGTTTCTCACACCAGCAGAAAATAATTTAGACAAAAGAGAACTTTGGCATCTCAGGAACCCATAGAAGCCCCAGGATGAGGACAGTCCCCAATAAACACATGTCTACATTACACAGTTCCTAGAAAGGCCTATTTTTAAGTAGCACAAGCTTGGTTTTTCTAAGTATAATTTTCATCTTGTTACTAGAGAGTTGGATTCATAAGGTCACATCCCTACATCAAGAGAACAGAGGGGGAAGGAGGCCACGGGAGATGTTTTAAAGTTAGTAGGAATTTTGAGAAAGGAAATGTGTGTAAAATGTATGGGTTTTGAGGAAAATCTAATGATGAGTTTCATCCAAATTTCACTTTTCAGAAAGGGGAAAGAAGTTAAGGATAAATTAATGAGATTCCTCTGGAGGGTCCAAGGTAGACTTAAGGAAGTATAAAATCTGTCAAGCCTCGTAATTAATTCATCAGTTCAGTACAGTTGCTAATTGCCTGCTGTGCCCTGCACATTGTATTGAGGGCAACTAGGCCACCAAGATCTTACATCAGTGAGCTGTGTTTGCCTTCATGTAGGATAGATGAATCCGCATAGCTATGGACAGAGAGGGATGGTTCCACACATGATAGACAAGAGTCTGGTGGACCCAAAAGAGGGAGTTTCAGGCCTGGCTACAAGGAAATCCAGTAAAACTTTTCTTTCTCCCTGGATAAATCAGGAAGGCTTTTTCTTTCAGGGAAATAGCAGGTTCTATTTTGACCTGGGAAAGTACTTCTTTTCCATTCCTGCTATACTGTAAACATCCCATTAGCAAGGCACCCAACTTGGTGTTCCCTCAGCAAGTGATTTCCAGAGTATTGGGTTATTTTTCTCCAAAGCCTTCATGTGCTCCTGAGTCTCAGTGCTGAGGTTCCCATTTCCTTAATTTTTTTGAGCTCTTTAAATGAAAGCTCTCCCCACGGTTTCCATGACAATGCCCTGTTGGAGAGTAACCTGGTAAAGTCTTACCTACCAGGCACTGTTTTTCAATGAGTTGGTTTTTCTTGTCACTTGCTGTGAATAAAATTTGGATCCACACAAAAGAGGAGCACTCTGGGACCCTGGCTTCTGGTGTATGTATGTGTGTGGGAGTGGGGAGAAGAAAAGGGGACCCGAGAATGGGGGATAGAAGAGGTGAAGGGGGAGGGTCTGGGGTGGTGACAGGTGAGGCCTTTGAGATGGTGATGGTGGGTGGAGCTTATGACCCTGTCTCTAAATAAAACACAAAATAGAGCTGGGGATGTGGCTCAGGGGTCGAGTGTCCTTGAGTTCAATCCCCAGTACCAAAAAAAAAAAAAAAAAAAGAAATACAAACAAACAACGAGTGTTGCACAAATGGAAGAAAACAGTCTGGGAGCATTAAAACTCCTTCTTAATTTTTCAGCATAGTCCTGTTCATAGAACACTACCTAATTATAGTTTTTAAATGGAAGTTAAAGTTTCTTACATTTCTGTTTTCTCACTAGCTCCCCACCCCCACCCACTCACTGATCACTGTTTTGGACATGTTTTGACCCCTGAGAGTTCATGTGTTGGATGCTTGGTTCCCTGGTATGGTGAGGTTAAGGAAAGATGAGACTTTAAGAGGTAGGACACAGTAGTAGGTCCTTAGGTCATCAGGAGTACTACTCTCCAAAAGGATTGAGGAAGATCTTAAGGGTCCTTGGTTAATTCTCCCTGAGAAGAGTCATTTTGAAACAGCAAGCTTAGCCCCTTCATGCTCTTTAGCTCCCTGCTTGCCCTCTGATCTCTCCCTTGCCAATATGCTCCTGCTGGGGTACTGTCCATCATGAGGTCCTCACCAAAACTGAGCTGATGCTGTCACTATGCCCTTGATCCTCCAGAATTGTGAGCTAAATAAACCTCTTTGCTTCATAATATACCCATTCTTAGGTGCATTGTTCTAGTGTCAGAGAATGGACTAATACCATGAGGGATATGTAAATGTTAGTTTAGATAAAGTTTTAAGATTCTGGAAATAAATGCCAGTCAATAATAACAGCATTGGTTTGTAGGAATATGGACAATTGGGTAATTTGTAGGAATATGAACAATTGGTCATTTCTGTAGAGAGCCCACACTATTTTTAATAAAACTTCAGCACACTGGGAAGGACCTGAGAAGCCTTATCTTCATTTTTCTTTTTGGGTGTCCTGTGGTGACTTTCCAAGGTCCCTTTACCAGTATGTTCTCCATCCATCTAACCCTCAAGGAGCACCTCTGCTAGGCCTGAGCCAGGCTGTATGAGGCCCAGAAGAGTGAGAGAGAACACCTGCCTTGACTCAGGAGCTGCCCAGTTCACATGTGCAGTTACTCTGTGGAAACGTCTAGAACAGAGCTTTGTGTGCAGGCTATGGAAGCTCTGTGGAAGGAATAGAGGATTTTGCCCTCAACAGGAAGGATATTAGGACATTCTCTGTGTTCACTTCTGTCTCTTCTGTCTCATTTGCTCTCTTTAGATGTGACCCTCAATGGACTTCAGGACCTCCTTCCTCCCGCCCTTTTCTTTTTGACCTCATTCCTTTTCACAAGCAGGTAGTGAGAGATGAAAGGGCTGTAAATAGCATTCTGCTGTGATGGATGGGCAAGGAGCCTGAATGGTGGAGGGGTTGGGTTGGGCAGAGGCTGTTTCGTTTGATCTGCTTTTTACAGCTTCCCCCAGGAACCCACAAAGTCAGTAATTTTGAAAAAGTTAGTGAGGGGGAAAAAAAAGAAGGCATGTTATGAAGGCGGTTCTGTATGTCAGAGCATTGAGATGGCTGTTTCTAGTGTTGGAGGACCTACATTATCATGGACTTTGTATTCACTGCCCTAATAGCTAAGCCTTCATTTCTGTAATAAATGCCTTGCACTGGGGGGAAAAAAGCACAAAAGAAAATATACCTTGAAGTGATCTCCTTCTGTTTTATGTTACTGTGGCCTCCCCCGGCAGTACACAGCCCTGGAAGCAGACAGAACCTTCTCACACGAGTCTCCAGGGTGTGCCAGAGTGTATGAGAGGCTTAGCTCTCGTTTTCACCAGACTGACCAACTTTGTGGTTTAGAGGCACCAGATGGTTCCAGTGCTCAGATCAAGCTGTCAAGCACAGCCCTGAGCTCAGGGCCATGCAGGAGGGGCTGGGTTCTGGTGGCAGCTGTCTCACTATTGAGCAGATACTCTGCTCTGTCTCCTTCCTGGACACCAAACTGGTCAAAGCATAGCCCAAAACTCACTGTGGCATCTCAGAGATTTATACTCATTGAGACCGTGTGCAATTTGGAAGTAGGCAACTGGGAACATCACTGGGCTGCCTCTTTTGTCTCTAGTGTGTTCTGAGATACCTGTGTTCAAGTCGATGGGCTCCCAAGCCTTAATGACAACACAATCCTTCATTTGCAGCCCAGAGTTCTTTTGGCTACACTGCCTTTTACATGTGTGTACTCATTGAATTGTCTATTAAAACAGCCATGCATTTCCCTGTTTTTCTTAGTTGGAAAAAAAACAAAAAGAAGATCAAAATACTTGTACACTTTAGTCAGGGCCTGACGGGGAGAAGTTGGAGGCTGGGTCTTTTCTGAAGGACTTTGTGGAGGGGAGAGACCAGAGGAAGACACAAAAGAGGCCAAGAAGGAAAGACACTAAGAGCTGGCCAAAGACAGAATCCCTGGCTAGAATGTGGGCTGCCCTAGGATCTGAGTGCAGAGAGGCAAGACAGTGTGGTCACATTCCCCACTGCCTGCCAAGAAAAGATCATTCATGGTCACCTTCACTTTTCAGCTCAGATTCCAAGCCTGTCATTAAGACTTCCGCAGTCTGCTTCTTCACCTGGACAGAGTTTGGAGTGATATTTTGTGTAGCTGTCCCAATGTCTGCCAGCACTTCCATATTGATTGCTGGCCATGGTCTCACTTGCCTGTCTCCTACTAGCCAGTTCTCCAGGGTAGTCCTCGGTTCTGTTTGTTTTTGCATCCCTTCTTCCTGGAATAATGCCTGCCAAATAGAAATTATGGCGGTAATAGTACTAAGAATAAAATAGGGATAGGTTACATGTATTGAATATGCACCACTGTCAAGTGTTAGAACGTGTATGAACTCATTTAATCCTCACAAAAATGCTTCATGTTAGATGGTTGTGCAACTTATCAAAAATCACACACGAAACGGGCAGCGCCGGCCTGTCTAACTTCAAAGCTCGTGCTCTTGACTCTGTTAAACTGATGGAGGGGAAAATGAATGAAACCAAATGCTGGAAGTGCCAGAACTGAGCTAGAGATAAGAAATAGACCATTTGTGCCAGCAACAAAGGGATGGGCTTTATTCTGCTCCGTTCCATTGATGGAGACCACTGTCAGCATTATAGAATGTGTGTAAATTTAAAGACCTATCGTCCCTGGATCCTGCCATTTGGGCTTTTGGTGTCCAGAAATCTGGATTAGTTTCAAGACTGATCTGTTGGAGGACTAGTAAGCCTGAACTGGGCCACTTAGGCTTTCTCCTACCTTTTTACTTTGTTTGGGCCAAGCTCACAGCTGCTGTGGGTGACATCAGGAGCTAATGAACTTGAAACAAATAGCACAAAATATGCCAGAAATCCAATTCTAGCCTCAACCACTGCCAGTTATTTAAGGAAAAGATGGATGAGCTGAGAACACTCTGGGTCACTGCTGGGCAGTAGGGGTCTGTCTGCTGCAGCTCACGACTCTTCAAAGCTCTGGTAGAATAACTAACTGCCCACAGAGGCAGGTTTCTCTCTCTTGTGAGGCAGTAACGTTTCCCCAGGTTCTTTCTTTACACAGGCTATTAGCTCAAACTTACAGTTATCTGCAGTCAAGAAGACTGAACACCCACTGCCAACCATTTTCATGGATGTAGTTTTTTTCTGGAGTAATTTATAGATCCTGGTTAGAGTTCGCATTTTCCTGGGCTGTGTTAGGTGATCCCACTGGGCATGCAGCTATGTATGGCAAGTACGTGGCTAGTACTGTGTGCATTTCCTGTTGATGAAATGAACTTTAGTTATTCAGTATTGTCTACAGTAACTATAACCAACTCATATCAAGTCACTTGGCTTCCTTCTTGAAGCAGGAAATATAATATTGACCATGTGGGTGGTAGCTTTATTAAATTAATACAGGACTCTTTCAATAGTTAGATGGTAACACGACTGGGCTGCATCTAAAATGTACCAACCTATGGGATTCCCCTGTGTAGTTTGAGAATGAAGAACATTTTCTCACTGTAATCACATATAGAATATTTAAAAAATCCAACAATACTTGAGTTATCTTTGCAATCTCTGCATTACATCAGATCGAGAGAAAGTTGCTCTCATCTGGGCTGAGATAAGTTTGATGCCACAAACTGGCTGTAACTCTGCTATTGATCTACCTGGTTTCCTCCCTGTAGCTTGCACAGTTTGAAATTGAGTCCACTTTGCTGCAAATCACGAGGGAAGTACCATAGTTTATTTTGTGAGTAATTCTAGCTCAAAGGAGACTGCATTCTATAAGACTGCAATCTGTTGAGCAATTTCAGGATCATTGTCATTGTTATGTCATTTTAGTCTTGAAGAGACCCTAGAAACTACCAGGAGACAAGTTCCATCACAAAATGTTGGATATTTTTCTTTTTAGTCTTTGCAGTGGTGTGGAGGGCCACTGAAACTGGTATTAATGGGGAGGGGGTGCTATGGTTTGAATATGGTTGTCCTCTCCAAAACTCATGGTGGAATTTAAGCCCCATTGTGAGGTATTCAGAGGGTGACAACAATCTGACTCTGGTGTCTAGAGGTGGATACTTTGGGAGGAGATAAGGATTAGATAAGATTATTAAGGTGGAGCCCCACAACTGAATTCTAGTGGCTTTAAAAGAAAAGAGAGAGAAACCATAAGACACACAGGCACACTCCCAGTCTCTTGTTATGTGATGGCCATCTCCTGTGTGGCCCTTCTCCACCTTGGACCAGAACTAGGAGTCAAAATGAAACCTCTTTTCTTTATAATTTGCCCTATCTCTGGAATTATATTATCAGCAAGTGAAAATGGACACTATAGGGAGTTATAAATAGCCAGGAATTACTCCAGAGGCAGTAAGGCCAGGACCTACCTGTCCTGGACACTGGGCCCAGCAGTTAACACATCTACCATGGTGCTCATCTCAGAGCCTCATTCAATGAGGCTGCTGGCATTCCTGCAGGTGAAAATGTGGTCGGGTCTCACATGTCCAAACAGCAGCCACAAGCCCCATGCACACTCAAAAAGCAACTGTACCCAGTTGACAGGGGATATGAAAAACACTGGGCAACAAGGAATCAATGTGAAAAAGAATGTAAAATATTTCATTGTGGGCTAGGGGTGCAGCTCAGTGATAGAATAGTTGCCTAAGGTTCTGGTCCAATCCCCAGTATCTCTCTCTCTCTCTTTCACACACACACACACACACACACACACACACACACAGACACACACAGAATTGCATCAATACTATTTTATATTGCTTACATACCTTAAAAGGGTATATTGGGTTAAATAAAATATATTATTAAAATCAATTGTATGTTTCTTCATATTTTTTTTAAATGTGGCTACTAAAAATTTTAAAATTACAAATGTCATATTAAAGTTTTAACTGACAGTCTTCATCTGGACCTCCATGGTTGCATTCAGAGGCCCAGTATGTGCAGAAAGCAGAGGTAGCTGGAACACAGACCTGGGCTGAGAACCAAGAGCATCAGTATAAGCTCTAAGCAGCATGGCTTATTTATCAGCCTCCCTTGACTTTAGCTTCTGCATCTGTCATATGAGAGTTTTAATCTAACATTGGTTCCTATGCATCATTTAGCTGTAATGGAGTAGTGATTAGTGATTCCAGCACAGGGAACCAATCTGCTGCCTTTGGTTCTGATTTCTACTCTACCACTGAATTGCTGTGTAGCTTGGGGCAAGCGACCATCGTGGTGGCATCTGTTCCTCTCCAGTTCTACTATCTTGATTTTCTAAAAGAATCAAAGAAGATGAGCTCTATGAATGTCACCTCTGAACTGGAGATCAAGTGGTAGATAGGTTCTGTCAGTTCAGCTTGACCAGAGCCTTTGCAATGGTTGACTTTGGCTCAGATTTGAATGGATTCCCAGCTTGGATGGTAAAGGCAGTTGGTGTGAGCAACTGTACAGAGACAAACAGGTTTGTGTGGATTTCTCTAGAGCCACAAAGGCTCAGTGGAGTCAAACCTCTATTCGATACCTAGTCTCTACTTCTGGTTGTTGGCTGGGGCCCCTGTCACCATGAGTGAGAGGTGTGGAGCCCACTTGGACATACCTTGTGAGATCCAAGAGACAGTGGGAAGTGTCATTGCTCAGCAAACCCCTGGCATCAGCACGAGGATGACAGAGGGCACCACCCTCTGTTGGCAGCAACAACCAACCCACTTGATATTGCTTCAGTGCTGTCAGTAGTGGCGTGGCTCAGTGTGCGGTTAGTCCTAAAAGGAAAACTAGACCAGAAAAACAACAAGGAGGAAAAAGGCATCAGAAAACTAGAAAAAGAGAAACTCTCCAAAGTATGACCAGGGAGGAAATAGCAAGTGAGATGTTATATGATTTGAAGATGGAATGCATGACCTGCTAATTGAAAGCTGCCTATGAAGAACATTTGATAGCAATACAATTTACTTAACCAAATTACTGTTGTTAGTAAGTCACAGTGACAAAGAATTATCTAACATCCACACTTTTAATTTCAGTGATTATTATTTATGCATCATTTATTATCCCCACAGCAAAGCACAGCTGGAAGGATCACAGAGATGACTCATGATTTCCTAAGGCCAAATTTTTGTTTTGTTTTGTTTTGCCAAAATGATGGTTTTATCGAATCCCCAGGATGACAATCTGCTCCTGATGTGTCCCTAGCACCAAATGCATTGGAGGAAATGCAGGAACATTGAATTATAACTTTGTTTCTAATAAGAGGTTCAACTTTCTCTTTGTTCTTAAACCAGAAGCTCTAACTAGAAATCTTGAGAAGGATACAAATCTAATACTTTCTTTAAGACAGTAGTTGCACTACAAAGAAGACATAGGAACACCGTGTTATATTCAAATCGCTTGAAATGGTTTAATTACAGTATTCCTTTCATTTCTAGGAAGGCTGCTTTTCCAGGCCCTCTGAAAATACACATAGCACATTCTCAAGCCTGCATAAAAAAGAATTTGCATAATTGTTATATTCAGGGAGCAGTGGGGCAGAGAGGGTCACATTCTTGTTCCTGTATCTATTTCTCTATCAGGCAACACTGGCCCAGTTGCTGGAGACCATCATTTGCTTATTTCAGATAGATTTGGACAGCAGTAGACAACATTTGCTTTTAAATAAAGATGTGTGAGTAAGCCAATCCCCAAAAACCAAAGGCTGAATGTTCTCTCTGATAAGTGGATGCTGATCCATAATGTGGGAGGGGGCATGGGAAGAATGGAGAAACTTTGGTCAAAGGGGAGAGGAGAGAAGGGATGGGACATGAGGGCAGGAAAGATGGTGGAATGCGATGGACAATAATGCCCTAGGTTCATGTATGACTGCACATATGGTGTAACTCTATATTGTGTACAACCAGAGAAATGAAAAGTTGTACTCAGTTTTGTGTACAGTGAATCAAAATGCATTTTACTGTCATGTAAACCTAATTAGAATAAATAAATAAAGGCACCATGGGCATTTAGATAAAAATCTCCTGTATAGAAAAATTCTGACAATGGGAAGCCTAGACTATATCATACAGTTAACCAAAACCGCAGCAATTAAGCAATGAGGGTGAAACGGTTGGATTAAGATAAATTAAAAGCAGTAACTTGTCTCCCAAAGAGTTGCATTCGCAGATTTTCTGATTGTCATTAACCACTTTAACTGTGTCCTTTGGGCATCAGGAGGGGAACCTAGTGCTTGGTCTGAGGCAGCTTGATATATCTGTCTCTGAGAGAAGACTTGGACCAACCCTCCTGTTTGATGATAGAATTCTGAACAGAAAGCTCCCCTACTTATAGCCAGAATGGACACCATTAGGCCCCTGACAGGATGGCTTTCTTAGCTGGCTGCCAATTTGGGGTTTAATCCATTGCTAAAGTTCTCATTTGTAAACCTTTCAATTATGAGAATTCCCCCTCTCTTCTGTCAACTGGTGTTACTGCTTCTTTTCCCAGCTTTCTGATAATCAGCATTAGTGCAACTTTTTAACCTAAACACCCTCCATGCAAATGAATGGGGCAAAGTCTCCCATGAACAGGGCACAGATGAAGGAGGTAAGTGTTTTGGTGTCTATTTACCATAATCTCCATCTAAACACCAAATAAACACCAAGTTTAAGTAAATGCAGTGTACTTCTATGCAAATGAAGATCCAAGGCAACTCCTCTTCTGTTCCTATTTCCTAATCAGATTGGGGCCAGCTTCCTCCCTCACCAAACTCTTTTTTTTCTGAAAATACGGGGGCTGGCTATGCTTCAAGTAAAGGTATAGGCCCTTCTCCTTACTGCCTTCTGTAGACTCTCATTTGGAGGGAAGCTTCAAACCATGGCTGTGTTTAGGCTTCCTACTCCATTGATGACCTGGGAGATTTTCATTTGTTCCAATTCTTGTTTTTTCCCAATTGACTTTTAAATAAAACAAATTTGGAAAATTTGAAAAGTTGAATCTTTTTTTTTTAAATGAGAACGGTAAACTGCCTTGCCCTTTCTAGGTCCCAGTATGTCATGTCAAATCTTTAACTTGGTTTGTTTATTTCTGTTCCAACTAGACTGGCATATAAGTTCTCTTATTTCTTACTCCAAGCATATCTTGAAGATAGTAATTTTCTGATTAAAATGTTGTAATAAATAGGAATCAGCAGGCTGGAGGTCTAATCTCTGTTCTATGATAGTCTATGGTACACCAGGGGACATTTATGATCAAATTTAGGATGCCATCCCTACATGGATAAGATGAGAAGATGTAAGTGTGGTATAGAGATGAATTGATTTATGGTTTTTTGTTTCTTTCTCTTTTTTGATACTGGGCATGAACCCAGGGGCACTTAACCACTGAGCTATATCCCCAACCCTTTTTATTTTTTTATTTTGGGGCAGGATCTCACTAAGTTGTTTAGGCCCTTGATAAGTTGCTGAGGCTGGCTTTGAACTCACTATCCTCCTGCCTTAGCCTCTTGAGCTGCTGGGATTACAGGCATGCCTGGCTTGATTTATGTTTTTGACAGAATTTTGAGCTCTTAGGATGAATGAGATTTAAACATCTGTAGAATTACTTATTATAACTGTTCCATTCACCTGATGTCTTTAGTATATCAAATATTTGCTTTTTTTTTTGCTAATATAACAATTGTTCAAGGTGATATCTTTGGAATGCTACAAGATTCCAAAATGCTTTCTGAATCCCTAGTGAGACTTTTTGAATGCATTTAGAGTTTTAATATTAAATATCTATAATTATGTTCTAGATATTTGGACAAATGAGGAGTGGCATTAACTCTGTCTAGTATTCAATGCCAAAATACATGTTTGGAGGGTTTATTCTTTATAATAAGGAGCATCTTCTTCCTCCCTCTTCCTTTCTTCTCTCTCACACACACATACATATAGAGAAACACAAAAATCCAACACAGCATAGGCCAAAACACAATAAAACACTTGCTTCTTTCTTCTCCGTCCTTAATCCTAACAGATTTTTCCTTATTTTATGATGAACCTTATTTAATAAAATCTTTTTTAAGATTTACAATAAATATTTGTATTTATTCATGAATCAGTAGATATAGTCTATTCATTAATTGAGTCATTCATAAAACCTACTGACATTTATACCTTGGTGTTTGCTTCCAGTCAAAATCTTCTTATGTAAACACCAAAGACCTAATTAATATAATTTGTGTGTGTGTGAGAAAATTGAATTTTTATAGTTTATAAAATAGGAATTCCTCATTTTGTCCTTTTCAGCCTTAGCACCTCAGATGCTCCTGCTGAGCATGGTGTATCTGAGGGATGTGTTGCACCTTTCATCAATTGATTATTATGGGCTTGACTCTCTAGTAGGGAGTGGTTCCTAGCTTATGGGTTTCTTTTAGAAAAATGTAAGTTTTCTCTGCTAAGAAAATAAGTTTTGGAAAGAAAAGACTCTGAAGTATTTCATCATTCTAAAATCTAAGCTTTAAGTAGAATATAAATACATTCTGTAAATACGCAAATAGAATGTGCTAGTAAAAGAGAATAGGAACTAGTACTGGGGTGGTAGAGTCTACCACCAATTAGCACAGAGCATGGTCATTCAATGGTTCTTTCCCATTGCTCTCCTAGCTTGGTGGCAGCACAGGATAGTTAAAAGTGTTAGTGGGAACAAAACAGTTAAATTCAGGAGACAAAGGTTGGTGATTGCTTTTTATTTTAAAGGAGCTCTAGTTCAGTGGGACTTCAGAGCTCTGTCCTGGAAGAAGAGGTGGCTAGAAAGTATAATTCAGGCTCCCAACAGGTCTTATGGATCATTTAATAGCCAATGTTTTGCACAAGATCCAATGGAATAGGATAGGTGAAGGACTGAGTATGGTCACCATTAGCCACTGACCAGAGAATTTATAGGCAGCCTCCTGACTCTGTGACCTTCAGACACCCACCATCCACATTTCTGCTTTGCGAAGCCCCACTCCACACATAGAAACACATATTCTTATTCCATTTCAGTTATGAGAAGCTGATTCATCCAAGTTCAGTTTCCAATGGTTCCTGTGTTACCTTGCTTCCTTCCTTTCCTTCTTTACTCCTCTTTCCTCGTTAAGCTCAGGCCCTTGCAGTTTTTGTACATTCAGGTGTCCCTCCTTATTCAAGGAGTAGCTTTGATGGTAAGGGCATTTATAACTCATTATTATAATCTTCACACACATCTTACCACACTTAAGACACTTTGCACACAGTAGGTACTTAATAAGGTTTAAAATATATACTTAACAAATATTTGTGATGTTCCTTACTTAGTTGTCTCACATGGTCTTTCCTTGGTAAGTGTGTGCAGAAAGAAGAATCAAGGATCTCATTCTCTTTCTATAAGACTAATGCCATGAGGGGGGCTCCACTATCATGACCTAATCTGACTCTACTCACCTCCTAAAGGCCCACCTCCAAGTACAAAAACATTGGGGATTAGGGTTTCAACATATGAGTTTTGGGGGGAATACACAGCCTTTGGTCTGTAGTAAACTGGTGCTGTCTGTGAGCACTGGGCTCTGTGATTCAGATAGGATCTTCTCCCCACTGAACTATCCTTTCATTTTGGACAACTGAGGTTTCCAGCACACCTGTGGGCAAGAGAAAGCCCTGCCTCCCACCTTTCCAGGTTCCTATGCCAGGTGACCTTTGCCCAAGGTATTTCCTTGCTTGATGCTTTCAGAAAGGAAGCAAGACATAGGTTTGACCAAGCAGCATTTGAGATGACTTTTATAGAAAGAAACAGTTTTGACTGGTAGAAATTGGACAAAGGAGCTTTAGTCAAAGAAAAATATTGTGTGGAAACATTTTGATGTTGATGACAGAGAAGATAAACAGTAAGAGGGAATAAAAGATGACACTGGGAAGGTAGACTGGCTGGTTGCTGAAGACCATTCCTGGCCATCAAAGAGGCAGGACTTTACTCTGAAGGCAGCAGGGAGCCATGGAAGACTCAATCCTTTAGTGATATTGAAAAGCATCCCTATAAGGTTTGTCAAGTAACGCATACAGTGAGTCCAGTTTAGCTGCTCACTTTGTAACTCTGAAATTCAGAAATTTAATCCAAGTCTTGACCATGGATTGTCCCCAGAGAAACTTGAAGATACCCAATAAACAAAACAAATCTCCTTTGAATATTGATACAGAATTGTATTATTCAACATCTATAATATCTAACTTTCTAAGTGAGGTCTGCCTAGAGGGTACTAACTACCCACATCCAATTAGCCAGTTATCTGTGAATTTAAACTTCTTCTGATTAGCACCCTCACCTATCCCACCTTGAAAACCTGGCAGATCTCACTATAATATATAGAATGGAGAAAATGGCCAAGACATTGTGTAATGGGACTTACTGATCTTTGGTAGTTAATGCAGAGGAAAATCATGAATTCTCTGAACAATAAGATTATGTCGAATGTTCTTTGTCAATTGTAAATCATTGCAGTGCTGATTATAGTGTGTGTGTGTGTCTCTGTGTGTTTGTGCACGCATGTGTGCATGTGCACATGTGTATGTGTAAGTATTGTGTCCTAGATAATTAAGACTTCTCAGGTGTAATTTTTTGAAGCATGCAACTCATAAAATGAATGGTAAGCCTTAGATACTAAGTCCATGACAAGATCTAAGCCTGTTGGAGAAATGGAGAAACAAGTAAATAGTGATGGGCTTACATCACCAAAGTCTACATAATGTGCTTTACGTGTATAGTCCTTTCTCTAGGAATGTGGTGTGTGGCATAACATGGACTGGCTCTGTAGAAGGAAATTTCATTTGGCAAAGTGCCAAGAAATCTGACCACCCCTGCCACATTTCCACATTTCATTTCTCTTCTGAAGTGGTCTTCATTTCTGTGTGTGGGGTGAATTGTTTCATGAACCCCAGGGGCTGGATTAGTAAGAGTTCTCTAGAGGAACAGAATCAATAGGAAGTATGGTTATAAAAAGGGGATTTATTAGATTACATTACACAACCAGAAGCTGGATAGTCCACCATGGCTGTCTGCAGGCTGGAGAGCTGTAGGAACCAGTACCTGTTCAGTCCAAGATGCTAATGCCTCAGACAAAAAGGGATCAATGATGCTACCCCAGTCTGAGACTGAAGGCTTCTGGAAACTCCCTGGAGAATCACTGGCAAAGTCTACTTTGGAAGAATGATATCCTCAGGTGATTGCAGCAGCAATCAAGAACGTGTTCAAGAAGAATCAAGCTTGTATATGCTGCTGCTTCCTTGTTCTTCCAACTTTTATTCCATCCAATCCTCCAACCTATTGGATGGTGCTGCCTACACTTAGGGAAGATCTCCACTTCGTTTGCTCTCCCACATGCCAGTCGTTCCTAGACACACATTCATTGAAACACCCAGAAGCCTCTTAATCTTGGGCATATCTTAATCCAATCAAGTTGACAATTCACGATGACCATTACAGGGGCATTTGTAGCCACTAGCCATAAAAGGTGTCCACTGCTGCTGAAATGTAATTTAGTCCTGGTATGCTAGGAAATTCTCATTTGCTCTCTCCCACTTTTTGCCAGACTTTGGCTCCAATTTTGCATACCATTGTCACAATGAGCACGAAAGCTAGGTGGGATTATCTATTACTACTATTACTATTACTAGCAAGGAATTGGAGCCCAAGGTGGAAGAACGCTTGATTAGTCACACTCAGGCATTGTGGAGGTGTTAGGGAAGGAGACCTTGTGTGTCTGTGTGTGTACATGTGTCTGTGTGTGTCCATGTGTGTGCGCACCTTTGTATGTTCGTGTTTGTGTTCTTGTGTATGCACTAACTTGGGGTTAGTGCAGGAAGTAGGCCTGGAAGAAAGACATTCTTTTCACTTGAACTCTATGGAGAGCATTCTTCTTTGCTTCAAGGATTAGCAGCTCCCAGCTCTCTTTGTTTTGGACTTATGGTTGATCACTTGCTGTGCAGTTGGGTGTAGCAGGGAGCACTTACTTGGACTTTGAAGAACTCATGTCTGATGCATTTGGACCTGCTTGTTCCTATAATGAAAAAATGCTTCTTTTCATGGATAATAACTTTTGGCTTCCTGGATAGCTCTTTTATATTGTTTACTTTAGCGTAAAATATTCCACCCTCTGAAAATATTTCTCTTTTATCAGTTCTATAGTATTAAAAACACACCAGTGTGTTTATATTTAAAAATGGGAAATGTCAAAAACATTTCTATAGTATCTTTCTTTTAATCTTTGTTTACAGGACTTGTAGGGGGAAAATATCTTCTAGGTTATGTTCTATTTTGTCCATTTTGGGGTAGGACTTGATTTTTCTATTAAGGATTCCAAGACTTTTGTGTTGGATAGATGTTCAAGATAAAAAAAAAGGTATATCATATCTCTGGCCTTAGTAGCTTATAGTTTACGTTAGTATAATATTAGGATAATTAGAATTTAAAAATTTTTCTAATCATATTTAAGTTTTTAAAAGGCATTTAACTTTTGAATGTGCCATGTTTTAATATGTTCAATGTTTGATTTTAGCTATTTGGAACGTAACTTACCATGTTATATTATAGGGCCCTGGAGCAATTATGAATCTTTACCCTGGATTGGGTTAGAGGCACAGAGAACATACTCCAGAGATTGAAAAGTGTTTGAGTGAGTTAAATTTCCCTATGGTAGAAATACTTGTGAATGTCTCACTGCTTGATGACATGGAAGAAAAATGCCCTTAGCTATAGGTAATTTCAGGCTGTTGCTAACAGAAGCAACGACTTCATAAAAGATTTTTAGTTGTTGACAAAATAAACAGATGGAAATACTGGAAGGAAAAATATTCTACCTTTAAGAAAGTCAAAAGCATTTTTTCCCTTTCATTTGGAAGCAATGTATTGAGCTCTTTGAGGAGTACAATTTGTACACAAATTAGTTATGCTTTTAGCTTTGTGTGTGTGTTTTGGGTGGGGGGAAGATGTGTGGCCTTGCCTTATTCTTTCACAAAAAGCTTATCAATAAGATATAAGCCTGTGATACTATGCAATGGATACCAAAGTGACTAAACTGAAATGAAAGGATACCATTAATTTGTTAAAATTCTCATATTGAGGGTCATTCAATCTACTACAATTACAGAGCTAAGTCTGCAAGATTCAAGTAAATATTATAGAAAGATCTAATTATCTGCAGTTAAATGTATTTCATTAATGTTTTATGGCAGCCGGGAATTTGTACATTTCTAAAGGATGGGAAAAAACGTATAATCACAGATCATCTGGCCGCTGTTTTGACTGTTCCTGTAAGCTGAGAAACAATTTAATGCCATTTCTTTATTTCTGCATGCTCATTTCCTTGCACATTGTCAGGGTCACAGAAGAGACAATAAATATTATTTTAAAAGACATTAGAATTTACATTTTTCTTGTTTGTATCATTTTATGGTATATGAAAAAAGTCCTCCAAGTGCATCATGATGCTCAATGACAGTCCTCTGTGTAATTTTCCCCTTCAAACCTATCTCTCCTATGGGGCTTCCTAGGGAAGTTCCTCTCCCCTTATGATGCTGGTTATTATGAGGGTGATGGATAAAGGACTCCTGGGATAACCCATCGGATATGTCTACTTTTGTATTAAGGGTTTTCATTCCTATAGTTTGTGTTCAAAACTAATAGGTTGCAGTAGCTCTTAGACCAAACAATTTCAGATACACTGTGCTTGTTAATGTGTGTGTGTGTGTGTTTATGCCATTGATGGTTTTGACATTGTTGGGTATAACTTGTTGGGTAAGGCAGTATCCCCTTCAACTTTTCCCTCACTTCAGGCTTGTGGTGCTGATTGGAAGTTCTAAATCCCATCCCGCTGATTAAGATATTTTTCAGATTGCAGATCCTACCCAAATTCACACTAGTCACTTATATGAGATAAGTACATATTAATGTGTTAACTAAAAAATAAGTGAAAAGAAGTTTCTTCAGGATTCAAAACAAATGTCTGTATCAGGCAGATATCTGCACTGACATTCTCTCTTAAAATCTCAAAAATTGTGGGATGTCTTAAAATTGGTTTAAAAAGTCTGCCTTCGATGTCCATGGCTTGCAGTATTGAACAACCTTACAAGTGAGAAGATGCACCACAGTGGAACATAAAAGCAAAGGTTGCCCCTTTATTGTTGCATGTTAGGTGGTAAGCACATGTATTTGATCTCCTCTGGTGTTCCTGGTCACAGAGGATATCTTAAGTGGAATGCTTGATGGAGCAGTTATCACTTAGCCAGAGGCAAGAGCTTCATAGACTAAGAATCAGAATGGCAAACCCAAATTCTGGAACAGACTGTTCAGTTCCTTATAACGTAGACGCGAACATGTAAGGAGGAACATTTAGCACCAATGGGCTGAAAGGCCCTTTAATCCTGTTTGTATTTAATGTGTAGGAGTCCTACATAATCCAGACACTGTGTTTGTTCCTTTGAAAGGTGAAATTGCTTATCTACTTCAAAGGCTAATTAAAAAAACTGCTTGAATTAATAGCCATCCTTCATTACCACACACTTTACTGAGGCATGCATAGTAATTTTATTTGCTTTTACTTTAGGGACTGTCACATCTTTATGTTCATTTCCTTCTTTGTTCTTTCAATGTGATGCCTATAACTCCAGAACAATCTTTATGAACACGATATGGTTTCCCCATACATTTTTCTTCTTATTCCACTGCCTTAAAACTTGATACGGATCTGTAATTCTAATTGCTATGCGTACATACATAAGATTCTCTCTCTCTCTCTGTGTCTCATGCATACATATGTACATGCCTGTGCACATGCACACCCACATCATACATACATCAAAAATATTGGAAGAAAATAGATAAATATATTAAAATGTTAAAAATAATGTTGAGTTGTAGGGTTATGGTAATTTTTATTTTAATGTGTTAAAAATTCTTGTAATAAACATAAATCAACTTATTATCAAAAAAAATATTATTAAAATTTTCCTGGGAAGTTGAAATTAACAAATTGTAAGACAAGATATAGCTATATTAATGTGTGTGTGTATGTATAGGTGTGTGTGTATATGTATAGGTGTGTGTGTGTATGTATAGGTGTGTGTGTGTGTATACACACATATGTTATTTTTTGACCACCTACTGCAAAAACATCTACTGCATAGGGACTGGCTGAAAAGAAAAAGTTTTACTTCAAGTGACAGGCATTCTAATTTGATACTATATTTCACTGCCATTGTGTGGCCATTAGTTTTACGGTAGAAGAGCATTTGGGCTATGGCTAAAACAACCCCTTATGGATGTCTTATGATTTTAAGGTATATCCTAGTTGCACAGTTCAAATGTACATTTTAAAACTTGTAAAATGTGAACAACCTCGGAAAACAAAGAAGGATGCACTACTGCCCAATGCAATTTGAGGTCAGGGTGACCTCAGTATGGAGCTGTGACAGACAATGTAAGATGAAGAAACTGTAGAGCAGGATTTTCCATGAACACAGGTGGATATAGAGATCCTTAACAAAATCTTAGCCAATCAAAAGTTGCAATATAAAAATGAATAATGCATAGTGACAAAGTGATATCTCAGCCCTGCAAGGTGTAACATTTGAAAATTAATCAGTCTAATTTTCCATGCCAATGGAACAACAACAAAAATATATGATTGGCTCAATAGATATTAAGGAGGCATTTGACAATACTTTTTATGATTAAAAAACTAACTTTAATCAAAATATAAAAATAGGAACTTCTTCAATTTAATAAAGGGTATCTACAAAAATCCCATAGCAAACATTTTACTCCATGATGCAATACTGAATATTTTCTCCTTAGCATTTGGAACAAGTCAAGGCTGATCAATTTTATCATTCTTACATTATACTGGAAATTCTAGCCAGGACAAAAAGAAAAAAGACAAAAAGCATAATGTTTGGAACAGTAGAACTGTCACTATTTGCAGATGACATGGTTAGAGGTTAGAAAACTCTGAGGACTTTACCAAAAACAAACCTACTAAAACTAATGAATTTCAAAAGCCATGGTATGTAAGGTCAACATACAAAAATCAATTGTATTTCAACAAACCAGTAGTAAGCAATTAGAAAATAAAAATTAAACTATACCTTTTATAATAGCATCATGATTAAATTCTTAGGAATGAAAGTAACAAAAATGGCTAAGACCTCTACATTGTAAACTACTAAGAGAAGAAGTTCAAAATCTTTTAAATAAATAGAAAGATGTAACGTGTTTATGGGTTGGAAGACTTAACATTACAATGTCTATATTCTTCAAATTATCTATAGATTCAGTCCATTTTCTATAAAACTTCAATGATTTTATAGGAAGAAATTTCTATAACAGTTAAAATTTCTGTGTTGTAAATTTTTTTTTAATTTTTAGGTTTTCTGATGCTGGCAATTGAACCCAGGAACTTGCACATGCTAAGCACATGGTGTACCACTGAGATAACTACCTTAGCCCTATAAGTTTTTCTATGAATGTCTTATAATTTTATTAAAATTCCTGCAAATTTAATTTATTGGTAAAAATCAATAAGCAGACTCTAAAATTTGTGTAGCTACATAAATAATTTAGACTAGTCAAAAACATGGAAAGGTAGAGCCAAGTTGGAAGAATTATACTGACAGTTTTTAAGACACATCATAAACAGTTACAAATTTAAGATACAAATAGAAAAATACATTGATGGAACAGAATATAAAAGTCAGAATTAGAATCTAATACATATGATCAATTAGTTTTTGACAAAGATGACAAAACACTTTTTTTTTTCTCAAAAATAGGGAATGGAAAGTCTTTTAGCAAATTGTGCTGGAACAAGTATATAGATGTATGGGGAAAATCTAAATTCTACCTAATAAAAATTAGTTCTAGATAGATTGTAGAACTAATCATGAAAGCTGGAATTGTCAGTCTTCTTAAGACAATATAGAGTACCTTCCAACTTTGAGATAGACAAAAAATTCTTCTAGAGAATACAGAATACATTTAATAATAATATATTGGTTTTCATCAAAATTATAAATGTGAGTCAATTAAAAAGTGGTCAATAATCTCTAGACACAAGGAAAATGCAAATTTAATGGCAATGAGATACTACTTCACACAAGGCTAGAAGAGCTAAATCAAGAGCCTGTTAATACCAAAGTTGACAAAAATATGAATCAACCAGAACTTTCATACATGGCTTGATGGATTGTGAAATGGCACAGGGACTTTGGAAAACTAGCACTTTCTTACTAAAGCTAAGCATCCATCTCCCACATGATCCAGCAATCTCACTTTTGGGTATTTACCCAAAAGAAATAAAAACATATGCTCACAATGAGACTTTACAAAGATGTTTACAGTGGCCTTATTCATGAAACCCTCAAACTGGACATAGCCCCAAAGTCCATGCACAGCATAATGAAAAATCAAATTGTGGTGTACCCACCCAGTAAAATGCTACTTGGCAGAAAAGGAAAATGACTGATAACATTCAATGATGAGGATAAGTTTCAAATATGTTATATTGAATAAAAGGTATAGAATACAAACGAGAACATAACTCTATGATTCCATTTATATGTCCTTGAAGTACAGACAAAGTAACCATGGTGCAATATCTGTTCTTGGGGGAATGGTTGACTCAGAGGGGGATGAGGGAACTTCCCAGGTGATGGTACTGTTCTGTGTCTGATTTGGGGTTATATTTACATGGGTGCATACAGTAGTTCCTTCTCATCTATGCTTTTGCTTTCCCCAGTTTCAGGTACTCAATGTGAACTGAAGTATTGAAATATATGAGTGAAAAATGTCATAAATATGCAATTCACAAGTTTTAAATAACTTTTGTTATAGTATATTGTTATAATCATTCCATTTTATTAGTAGTATTGTTATTCATCTCTTACTGTTGCCTAAATTCATAAATTAAGCCTTATTATACGAATGTATGTACAGGAAAAATATATTAAGTATATATAATTCATATATATGTACTTATTGAATGCCAGTATTTTCTGTATAAAGTCTTTTCAAATCTCTTGATCATTTTTATTGGCTTATTTGTGTATTTTTCATCATTGACTTGCAATAATTCTTTATATCCTCTGGACACTAGGCCTTTTTTAGGTACTGTATAGGTACCTAAAAAAAATTGCAAACATTTTCTTTTGGCCTATGATTTTCTTAACAGTGTTTATGAGCAGAAATTTATAATTTTGATGAAAACCATTTTATTTTATATAAATGCATTTTAGTTTATGTACATTATGCTTTACATTATTAAATCCCCTTTCTCCTTCCTTCTTTTTACCCATCTAACCCTCTGTTAATCTATATTTATGTATGTAGACCAGTTTTGACAAAAGAAAGAAATGAAGGAAATGTAGTATATTTTAAGAGATGTTGGACTGCTGTTGACTTATACTCCATAGCATCACGTGGTGGATAACAGTAGGCACTTTGGTAGGAGATTTCAGTGTAAATTCTGCTCTGACTACTTAACTTTTTCTTTCAGGAAATTACATAAACCTTTTCAATCACAGCTTTCTCACCTGTAAATGGGAGTGCGAATGCCTACCTTCCAGAATTTTGAGGAGAAAGCAAGAAAATGTCTATGGGAACAGTGCTGGGTCTACATGAAGTAAGTGTTCAACAAATGGTGGTTATGGTTGAGGAGGTGGTGAGAATGGCAGTTTTAGGAGCTGTGTTTGGATGTGTGCTATAGTTTGGATCTGGAGTGTTCCCTAAAGGCTTGGTCCTCAGTCTGGTGCTACCAGGAGGTGGTGGAACCTTAAGAGGGGGGCCTCGTGGGAAGTTTGAAGTCACTTCAGGTATGCTCTTGAAGGGCTTGTGAAACAGTGGTCTCTTTCTCTTTCCCTTTTGTTTCCAGCCTTGAAGTGAACAGTTTGTAACATCATATGTTCCCACCATGATGTGCTTCCTCACTACAAGAGACCTAAAAGCAATGAATCTAATTATGGACTGGAATCTCCAAAACTCTAAGCCAAAAGAAACATTCTCTCTTTATAAGTTAATTTATCTCAGGTATTTTTTATAGCAATGAAAATCTGACGCAATGTGTATTGCCTCTGCCTAGAACATTCTGCTCTGTATCCCTTTTTAGTTTCCTAGTGACATTTTGCTCATTGAATCACAACTCAATTAGTCTTTCCTCTTCTCTATCTTCTTTCTACTCCCAGGTAAAGGCAGGCTTAGGTTCTTCCTCACACTTTTTATAATACAAATCACTGTGTCCATGATTATCTGTTTCAGCAGTATTTTCTCATTAGATATGAGCATCTCTGCTCAGAGATCAGAATATCTTGCTGCTCTGGTGCTTTTCTCATTTTTTGTGGAAAAAATGCATATTTATAAAGTTTAACTTAATGGAGAAATATTAAATGTGCTTTCTGGGGTCAGTTGAACCACTCCTGGCTAACTGGATTTGTCTAATATCATCAAAATTGTCCAATGTTCCAAGTTCTGGTCCCTCTTCAATTACAATTTATATATATGCCTTCTTTACTTAACAGAAGCAATTGTTTTATAAATCATGATAAATCAATTCCTTAGTTAATCAGACCCCACTTTTTCCATGAGAAATGGACAAATACATACCAAAGACTTTTTAAAATACATGTAGTAAAGGGAGAGATTCAGGTAATTTTTGATATCTTCTACATTTATATTGTGAAAGTAAGTTTTTATAAGAGGTGATATTGCCTTGAAGAATTTTTGAAGAGGTAAATTTCATATCGATTGCAATATTCTCAAAGTAGAACTCCAAATATATGTGAGAATTTTTCCAACAAAGTTGAACTTTTTAGGGACTTTTGCTAGTTATTAGGTGGTCAGATAATTGTTATGCACACACCACTGCTTGAGGATGATGTTTTTCTCTTTGCCTTCCTTATGATCATATGCTTTTCTTATTTAAAAGAAAAGGTGTGTTTCTATATTCTAACCATTTCTTCCCCATCACTTGTGAATGGTTGCCACTCAAGTCCAAGTTGAATCTATGCATCACAGGAGGCAGAAACACTCCTGTTATTTTGTGAGAGTAGTGTGCGATGAGGAGGAGTGGGTAAGCACTTACTTTCCATAACATTGGATTATTTCATCTCCATAATGCAGTACAGATTGATATGATGCGGTGTTTTAGTGCATTTTTCTCTAGGGAATTGAGAGGGCAGGAGGTCCATGCTCCCTTCTAAGATCTTTCAAAGGAAAAAGGAGGGGGAGAAGTTATTTTCCATACTGTAGATAAAAAAAAGGGTAAGATAGTGGCAAAACCAAAGAATTCACCATAAATGTAGCATCGGCATTCTGAGGATCACACAGCATTTGTAGGAAAATAGGGGCGATCCATTGCATTGCCCAAAATGCTATGAAGTGGTATTAAATTTTTAGGAACTTAAACAGTTTTGTATGCATGGGTTCTGTATCTGTGGATTCAACCAGTTAAGGATCCACTATATATGTGTGTGTATATTTTCATATTTAATATATAAGGATATATTATATATTATATATATAAAATGCATACATATATAATGCATACATTCATATAAATACATATATGTATATTTTTAAATTGCATTTGTACTGTAGAGATCTATTTTCATGTCATTTCCCCCCAAATAATACAGTATAATAACAAAATAAACAACTATTACATACATGGTATTAGATATTGTAAGTCATCTAGAGATGATTTAAACTCTACAGGAGGATGTGCCTAAGTTCTATGCAAATGCTGTGCCATTGTATATAAGAGACTTGAGCATCTGCAGATTTTGATACCTGTGGGATGGCGAGGTCCTGTAACCAATCTCACGAAGATACCAAGGTAAAAGTATATTTCTAAATAAATTTGATAAAGATCTTATTGAAATAAAAATGTCAATCATTAAAATAAATTATGAATTTAAAATATATATTATTAACCTGCACCTAAAGTTTGTATTGTCTCCAGTTTCATACCCACTGCTGTCATCACCTTAAGGTGATGGCTTAACAAGTTCTCACTGAACACAGAAGTGCTAGTTGCAAGTTGGAAAAACGCCTTACATTGTTGTGTCATTCCAAGATGATTGAAGACACAATGGCCCATATCTTGCCCAACATACTCCAAGCAATAAAGTCTGTGGAAGGGCAGACTGAGGATGATGTGATTGACATGCAGTACTTCATTAAGGTACTGAAAATCTAGGAGGTCCCTCCTGGGTTTAATTGAGCACTGACTCAAAGATCATTTGAAAAAATTCTTCTGACCCTTTGTGAAAGTCGAGTGTCCCTCCTAAGATTGGCATAGATGAGATTGATCACCATCGCTCCACGTTACACTGCTCTGGGAATTCCTTACCCATGGAAATCAGATGACTTGGCTTGCTTTTTTTTTTATTAATTGCTACATGGGTTGGGTTATACAAAGATGGGTACATGAAGTCACAGTGGGAGGCAGCTAAGAGCCTTTAGAAGTAGTGACCATGACCTAATGTAAAAATTAGAAAAGGATGAAATTTAACTTTTACTTAATAGATGCAGAGGGCCCAGAGGATCAAGCTAGAGGGAACTTATGATTCTGTGCCAGACTCACTCTGCCATATGGATTTCTTCTTTGCAGGGTATTTATCTCACATCTTCACTTAGTTTCCAGAAGAAGAAAAATATCATTCCTCTGAACATGGAGAAAACACACAGCTAAAGTTGGAGAATGGTGATTTATTTTAATAAAAGAGTAAGTCAGAGTAAATCGCTTTTAATATGAGGTTTCTATTTCCCTATTAATTTCATTAGCCTCCTTGGTTCAGGCTTACCAAAAACGCACAGCCTTCAAAGCAAGGAAGCCACTCTCCTCCTGAGTAGGATGGCGCGCTGGCTCACATCCAACTTGGGGAATTACATGTTGTTGCCTACCTCGATTCTCCCTGCTGTTCCAATTAGTCACTAAGAGAGTTTTTATTCCCAACCCCAAGCAGGGACAGGGCTTCCTCTGCTGCTGTGAGGCAGCAAGCTCTTACCCTAGGGCAATCACCCAGCAAGCCCCCACTGAGCACATAAGTGCTGATTTAAGCTGGTGAAACATCTCCTGTTCTTATGTCATTTCTAAGATGATTAAAAGCCATTGGCACCCTCTCACCCTATCCTTATTAATCACTTCCACAGGGATGGAAGGTCAACCACAGAAGGCTGTTGGACATTCAGACCTTTGTCCTTCAGGGGAAATTATGCCTTTTCACATGTTCTCTGAGGAGAATGAGGGAAGAGCCATACTCTATCTAGCCCCTGAGAAGGGGCTGGTGTCTGGCAGCACTGTGATGGTGAACTACTGGGTATACAGCATCCACAGTTGTCTGAAGGGCTTCTTTGTGTTTGCCAAGCACAGAAGTGTGCTGTGCTCATGCCATCTTCCCTCACCACTCACCTTGTATTCTGTCTCAGCATTATTTCTATTGGTTAATCAGCCAACCACAAAATAAGTTGTAATGAAAGTCTTTAGAAGCTCAGAAAACTCCAGAAGATCTGGATAAGAGGTCCTGGCTAAGAGAGGAGAATTGTGCTCCTGCTTTCTTTCATGTCAAGTATTTGAACCCTGTGGAGGAGTGTCTGGGTTCTTGGACCAAGAGATCCACTGTTTGGCAGCTGAGTGGGGTGCAGAATGCAGTCTTGGGGCTGTGGGCCCGGGACGGGCCCAGGACCAGTATGGATGCTGAGCACCAGAGACAACCCTGAGATACTTATTTATCCAGGGAAGACCATCTCCAGTTTTCCAATTAAGCATGTTTTCTTGGAGTTAAGGACTTCAGAGGAGTCCTGTCAATGTGAAAAAGGAATAACCAGAAGGGAAGGGGGAGCAGCTGGAGGTTTGGATCAGGCTGAAGTCAAAGCTTGGATTCAGGACCTGATTGATCAAGTGAAAGAGCAAGTAAGTTGAATTTTCTGCAAGAAGCAGAGAAGACAAGGAGATCAAAATACTTTGAATGGTCTAATAAATGAGCTGGAAGGAGAAAATAAAAATCCAGGCTTAGATCTACACTTTAGTGGGAAAACAAATATGATGATCTCCCCTCACTGCTCTCTCTCCAGGGATGGGATGACATGTCAGGACATCAAAGGCATCTGAATTGATGGTAATTTTAAAAAGTGAAAGTGTTAATTAACTGTCCAAAGTCATATGCTTTTCTTTTGGGCAGTCTTTGTATGACCAAATGTTATGGTTTGGATGTAAGGTGTCTCCCAAAGTCTCACATGTGAGACTACGCACGGTTATAAGAGCCTTAACCTAATCAGTGCATTACTCACCTGACAGGACAAATTGCATGGTAACTGAAGGCAGGTGGGCTGTGACTAGAGGAGGTGTGGCATTGGGGACGTGGCTTTGGGGTGTATATTTGTATCTGGCAAGTGGAGATCTCTCTTTGCTCTCTGATCATCATGTGAGTTGCTTCCTTCTAACACACTCTTTTGCCATGATGTTCTGCTTCACCTTGAGCCCTGAGGAATGAAGCCAGCTGTCCATGGACTGAGACGTCTGAAACCATGGGCCCTTAAATAAACTTTTCTTCCTCTAAAATTATTCTAGTCAGATCTTTTAGTTACAGCAGTGAAAAGCTTACTAAAACACCAAATAGTATGGCAGCCATTCTGCTTTGAGTCAGTTTGTGATTAAATGACTTAAAATTAATTTTATCCATGTGAGTTCCCAACCTATCTCAGGTTTTAATAAACCTTCTCGTGGGGATTTCCTCCTCTCATTCCCACAGAGCACATTCAGTCCATTTGGTCACAGGGTAGCTGCTATGAGTCGGAGGATTGTGGCTGTCTACTTTGGCTACGGCAAGGGTTCTTGTGGCTCTGATAAGAACCCAGAGAGGAAATCAGAGTAGTTTATAATTTGCTATACTTGGTTTAAAGAGGTTTTGGCAGACCTGTTGAGATCTCTTTACTTGGGTCCACCTTCCTTTGCCTCTCTTTAAAAACGTGAAAATAACTTGGAAATTCCATTGCTGATTCTACTACCCCAGGGGTATTCAGTGTTTCCATCTGAACCTGTCAGGTAAGTGCACTTCCCAGCTCTTTCTAGAGATTCACCTTCATAGGTGTTCACCCTGTGGAACTGTCCTTGAGAAGGCAGAAGTCACAATGAAAACTGGACTTGGCTTAATATCTTGTGGCTATAGCAATCCACATGTACAATTAAACCAGTGCCTGCTACGTGTAGGATGCTGCAGATGTATAGTACAGACATAACATACTGATATAGACATTTCAGTCAATGATGGTCCACATGTTAAGGGTTCCAGAAGATTATAACAGAGTTCAAATATTCCTTCCACCTAGTGACATCTCAGCTGTCATAATGTGGTGGCACAACACGTTACTCGCTTTGCTTGAACAAACAAAAGTACTGTGCTGCCAGTCACATAAACACATAGCACATACAATATGCACAGTACATTAGACTTGATAATAAAAACTGTTACTGGTTTAGCTATTGTTGTACTCTACTTGTTATTGTTATTTTAGTGTCTACTCCTCGTACTTATAAAAATGTTTAATATATACAGTGTGCTGGGTTATGCTGGCAGCAGCCTCGTGTGTCATTTCAATTGCATCAAGAGGCCACATTGAGTGATTGACCTAGACCATGTTAAGTTCGCGTAAGTACACTCTAGGATGCCCACTCAGCAATGAAAATGCCTAACACAAGTTGTCAGAACTTGCCCCTTTGCTAAGAGATGCACAATGTTATAAATCAGGGTCCCTGCCCTTGAAATACTTATGATCTAGTTGGAAAGGATTATTGACACTGAGAAGGACGATCACAACGGGTGGCTGTGCCAAGTGCTGCCTGACTGGTGTAGACCCTAAGAAGCTATTTAGCATTTCAAAGGAAAGAACAGGCACTATGGTTGGGATGGTTTGAGGAAGATGCAGGGGAGAGATGGAGAGATTCTATTCGAACAATCTATTGGTTCTATTTGAACAAAGAAAGAATAGGAAGCTGCTTTGGGGCACAGCTGGGTATAACAATTGCTGCCAATGGCACAGGGACTCTATAAGAGGTAATAAGTGTCACGAAGAGGGAGGGAATGGTTCTTAGAGGTCCTGGAAATTCATGGCTCCTCCTTCAAAGTCCAGCCCACAGTGAGGGAATATGCAGGGCCACAGTTGAAGGCCTGGGCATTTATTTGCCCTGGATCTGTCAGCCATGGAATAACCTATCAAAAATTTCAGCAGGTGAATGCTTTCAGCAGTCTTGTGTGGGACAATACGGAGTTAAAATGCCAGGTGGAATGCTGTCCAGGAGACCTGAGGGCCTCCTGAGGGTCATCATTGCAATATTAGCTTAGTCATCACCGTGAAATTGTCTGTCATGGAGAACTGGCTTGGTTTCTCACTGGCCACACCTGGGAGACGTTTGTTTTGTGGTCTGGGCTGAGCTCCTTTCTTTCATTTCTAATCTCCCTCTTACCCTCATGTACTCCTCATCAGCCCTGCCCTGGAATCTAAGTTTCCTTTCTCTATGTCTGGGAGGTCCAAAGGGTCATGCCAAGGTAGGCAGTTTCTGGGACTTTAATTTTTTTCCCCTCTTTTGGATCCACTGTAGATCAGAGATGTTAAAAAGAGATAGAAAATATGACGAAAATTTGAGTGGTAGTGATAATTTTGAAAAAAATGGAAGCCTGTTGATTATGAGCAATTGCATCTTTCACATGAACAATGTATTTTCTGAAATTTTCCTGTAAATTTTCTGTGAATTTCCCAGATCTGTATCAATGTGTACTCTTTTTTTAACTTTTAAAGATTTTGAATGAAATATTATTTGTATTTATTTATTTATATTTTTAAAATTTGTTCTAATTAGTTATACATGAGAGTACGATGCATTTTGACACATGATACATGTATGGAGTATGACTTCTCAGTCTTCTGGTTGTACATGATGTAAAATCACTCTGATCATGTAGTCATATATGTACATAGGGTAATAATGTCTGATTTATTCTATAATCCTTACTACCCCCATACCCCTCCCCTCCCTTCATGCCCCTCTGCCTAATCCAAATTACCTCTATTCTTCCATAACCCTCCCCCCTTATTATGAATAAGCATCTGCATATCAGAGAAAACATTTGGCATTTGGTTTTTTGGGATTGGCTTATTTCACTTAGCATGATATTCTCCAACTCCATCCATTTAACTGCAAATGTCATAATTTCATTCTTCTTTAAGGCTGACTAATATTCCATTGCTTATATATGCCATATTTTTTTTTATCCATCCATCTATTGAAGGGCATCTAGTTTAGTTCCATAGCTTAGCTATTGTGAATTGAATTGCTATAAACATTGATGTGACTGTGTCAGTGTAGTGTGCTGATTTTAAGTCCTTTGGGTATAAATTGAGGAGTGGGATATAGATCAAATAGAGGTTGCATTACAAGTTTTCTGAGGACTCTCCATACTGCCTTCTATAATGATTGCACCAATTTGCAGACCCACCAGCAATGTATGGTGTACCATTTCCCTCTCATCCTTACCAACATTTATTATCACTTTTATTTTTGATAATTGCCATTCTCACTAGAGTGAGATAAAATCTTAGTTTTGATTTGCATTTCTCTAATTGCTAGAGATGTTGAACATTTTTTTCATATATTTGTTGATCAATTAATTGTATTTCTTCTTCTTTGAAGTGTCTCTTCAGTTCCTTAGCCTTTTCATTCATTGGGCTATTTTTTTTTTTTTTTTGAGTTTTTTTATATATCCTGGAGATTAGTGCTCTCTCTGAGGTGCATGTGGTAAAGCTTTTCTCTCATTCTGTGAGCTCTCTCTTCACATTATTGACTGTTTTTTTTTGCTGAGAAGAAGCTTTTTAGTTTGAATCCATGTCATTTATTGATTCTTGATATTACTTCTTGAGCTTTAGGAGTCTTGTTAAGGAAGTCAGGTCCTAAGCCGTCATGATGAAGATTTAGGGCTACCTTTTCTTTTATTAGGTGCAGGGTCTCTGTTTTAGTGCTTAAGTCTTGATCCAATTCAAGTTCAGTTTTGTGCAGGGTGAGAGATAGAGGTTTAATTTCATTTTGCTACAAATGGATTTCCAGTTTTCCTGAACCATTTATTGAAGAGGCTATTTTTTGCCAGTGAATGTTTTTGATACCTTTGTCTAGTATGAGATAACTGAATGTATGTGGGTTTGTCTCTGTGTCTCCTATTCTGTACCATTGGTCTACATGTCTGTTTTGGTGCCAGTAACATGTTGTTTTTGTTACTATGGCTCTGTAGTATAGTTTAAGGTCTGGTATTATGGTGTTTCTTGCTTCACTCTTCTTGCTAAGGATTGCTTTGACTATTCTGGGTCTCTTACTTTTCCAAATGAATTTCATGATTGCCTTTTCTAGTTCTATGAAGAATGTCATTGGAATTTTAATAGGAATTACATTAAATCTGTATAACACTTTTGGTAGTATGGCCATTTTGACAATGTTAATTCTACTTATCCAAGAGCATGGGAAATCTTTTCATCTTCTAAGGTCTTCAATGTCTTTTTTTAGTGTTCTTTAATTTTTATTGTAGTCTTTCACCTCTTTTGTTAGATCGATTCCCAAGTATTTTATTTTATTTTATTTTATTTTATTTTTGAGACTGTAGTGAATGGAGTAGTTTTCCCAATTTCTCTTTCAGTGGATTCATCACTAATGTATAGGAATGCATTTGATTTATAGGTGTTGATTTTATATCCTGCTACTTTGTCGAATTCATTTATTATTTCTTGAAGTTCTCTGGTGGAATTTTTTGGATCTTCTAAATATAGAATCATGTCATCAGCAAATAGTGATAGTTTGAGTTCTTTTCCTATTCATATCCTTTAATTTCTTTCATCTGTCTAATTTCTTTGGCTAGAGTTTCCAGGACTATTGAATTGGTGAAAGAAGACATCTTGTCTTCTTTCAGTTCTTAGAGGGAATGCTTTCAGTTTTTCTCTATTTAGAATGATGTTGGCCTTGGACTTAGCATATATAGTTTTTATAATGTTGAGTTATGTTCCTACTATACCATTTTTCTAGTATTCTGAAATGAAGGGGTGCTATATTTTGTTAAATGCTTTTTGTGCATCTATGAGTGGAATCATATAATTCTTATCTTTAAGTCTGTTGATGTGATCAATAACATTTTTTGATTTCTGTATATTGAACCAACCTTGCATCCCTGGGATGAACCCCACTTGATCATGGTGCACTATCTTTTAAATATGTTTTTGTATGCAATTTACCAGAATTTTATTGAGAATTTTTACATCTCTGTTCATCAGAGATATTGGTCTGAAGTTTTCTTTCCTTAGTGTGTCTTTGTCTGGTTTTGGCATCAGGGTGTACTATCCTCATAGAGTAAGTTTAGAAGGGCTCCCTTTTTTTCTACTTCATGGAATAATTTGAGGAGTATTGGTATTAGTTCTTCTTCGAAGGTCTGTGGAGGTTGGCCAAGAATCCATCCAATCCTGGGCTTTTCTTACTTGGTAGGCTTTTGATGGCATCTTCTATTTCCTTGCTTGAAATTGATCTGTTTAAATTGTGTATGTCTTCCTGGTTCAGTTTAGATAAACCCTATGTCTCTTGAAATTTGTTGATATCTTTGAGATTTTCTATTTTATTGGAGTATAAATTTCAAAATAGTTTCTAATTATCTTCTGTATTTCAGTAGGGTCCATTGTGATATTTTCTTTTTCATTATGAATTTTAGTAATTTGAGTTTTCTCTCTTTCTCTTTGTTAGCATGGCTAAGGGTTTATCAATTTTATTTATTGTTTCAAAGAATCGATTTTTTGTTTTGTGAATTTTTTGAATTGTTTCTTCTATTTAGATTTCATTGATTGTAATTATTTTTAAATTAAATAATTATTTTAAATTAAATGATTTTAATTATTTCTGTTTTCTACTGCTTTTGGTGTTGATTTGTTCTTTTTCTAGGGCATTGAGATGTAATATTAATTTGTTTATTCATGTACTTTCCATTCTTTTAATGAATGAGTTCAAAGAAATGAACTTTCCTCTTAGCACTGGCTTCATAGTGTCCTAGAGATTTTGATATGTTTTATTGCTATTCCCATTTATCTCTAAGTGTTTTTTTTTTCATTTTATCCCTGATTCCTTCTGCTATCCATTTATCATTCAATAGTGTATTATTTACTCTCCAGGCATTGGAGTAGCTTCTATTTTTATTTTATCATTGATTTATAATTTCATTCCATTATGATCTGATAGAATGCAGGATAGTATCTCTATATTTTTGTATTTGCTAAGAGTTGCTTTGTGGCACAATATATGGTTTATTTTAGAGAAGGATCCATGTGCTTCTGAGAAGAAAGTGTATTCACTGATTGATAGATGAAATATTTTATATATGTCTGTTAAGTCCAAATTATTGATTGTATTATTAGTTCTATAGTTTCTTTGTTTAGTTTTTGTTTGTAAGATCTATCCAGTAGTGAGAGAGATGTCTTAAAGTCATCCAGTATTATTGTGTTGTTGTCCATTTGATTCTCAAAATTGAGAAAAGTTTGTTTGATATATGTAAATGCTCCATTGTTTGTGGCATAAATATTCATGATTGTTGATGTATGATTCCCTTAAGCAATATGAAACGTCCTTCTTTGTCCCTTCTGAATAACTTTGGCTTTAAATTGACTTTATCTGATACAATCATGGAAACCCTGCTTGTTTATGCAGTCCATGTGAGTGATACAGTTCTTCCAATCTTTTCACTTTCAGTCTGTGGGTGTCTTTTCCTATGTCTTTTTTTATATGCTGTTTCTCTTGGAAACAGCATATCTTGGGGTCTTTTTTAAAAAGTCCATTCTGCCAGTCTATGTCTTTTGATTAGTGAGTTTAGGCCATTAACATTCAAGGTTATTATTGAGATCTGATTTGTATATATAATCTGATACTTTTCTCTCACAACCTTTAAAATTCTATCTTTATTCTGTAAATTAGTCATTTTCATTATAATGTGCCTTGGGTAGGTCTGTTTTAATTTTGTACATTTGATGTCCTGTAAGCCTCTCACATTTGATTTTCCATTTTATTCTTCAGATTTGGGAAATTTTCTGATAATATTTCATTGAAAAGATTATGCATTTCTTTGGTTTGTATCTCTGCACCTTCCTCTATTCTTATAAATCTTTGTTCTTTTCATGTTATCCCATAATTTTTGGATGTTCTGTTCATGGTTTCTTACCATCTTCATCGTGTGGCCAGCTTTATTTTCAAGATTATATATTTTGTCTTTGTTGCCTGAGATTCTGTGTTCCAAGTGGTCTAGTCTGTTGGTTATACTTTACATTGTATTTTTAATTTGGTTTATTGATTCCTTTATTTCAATGATTTCTGCTTGATTTCTTTTTATAATCTCTATCTCTTTATTTTAGTGATCTTTTACTTCCTAAAGTTTATCTCTGATTTCATTTCTTACTCTTTATGTTGCAGTTCAGTTTAACTCTGTATATTCTGAAAATGATAGGGATGTGAGAGCAGGAAAAGAAAAGAAAAGAAATATCTTGTAGGAAAATTGAACAATTATTTCTGTTGGAGTTCAAAAGTCTCTCAGCTTCCCTTTTCAGCCTATAGGTTAGGTTGTCTGGAGTTTGCTGGTAGCCCCACCCACAAGATGGTGAGTGTTACTGGATGAGAAATTAGTGCTGGAGGTGGAACTCCTGCTGGTAGGGTATAGTAATTGCTGGTCCATGTTGGGAGACTGCATCCCAGGAATCTCCTTTGGGTTCTACTCATGTTGTGCATGAGCCTGATCTTATCCCCTTTTGTGGCATGTGGACTCCACAATTCCTGGTCTCTTATTTAGTTTCCAAACTCAATCACTCCCGCCCCTGCCCTTTTGATATTCTGGTTAGGCCCCGCGCCCCCCCAGGGCTGAGTGCTGGGACCTGTGTGCCTATTATGGAGAGCTATTCTGTATCAGGTGGATTACAACCAGATGCTGACAGCTATGGGCTGGCCATGTGGTTGTGAGTGCTGGGTCAGGTTGGTAGCTAGGAAGGGGTTGGGAAAATGGGATTGGGGAGCCAGAGGGCCCTGTTGATTGCCAAACCTGGTGGGACCAGGTGCTAGGTGAATGCTGGACTGGTGAGGGAGTCAGGAACCAGGCTGGTATTGGGTCCCAGTGAGTTGCTGGGCCAAGTGGGAACCTGATGGGTACTGGACTAGTTGGCTGGGCGAGCCAAGAGCAAGATGCTGTCATACCTTCTTCCAACCTTCTGACCCACTGAAGCCAACATGTCTGTCTCCGTGTACTTCAGGGTGGCTTTCTCTGGCCTCTGCAGCAAGATGGTGGCTTTTAGCACACCTAGCAAGAAGACCTCAGGTGTAATCAAACCAGCAGGCACTTTGATGATGGACTTCCCAGCCCTAGCTTGTGTCTAGGTGGAAGCAGCTGTGTCCTGAGATGGTGGTGGCAGCGGCAAACCTGTAGGTACCTTGATATTGGACTTCCAGGCCCTGGCCTGTGTCCCAAGATGGAGGCTGCTGCTTCTTGAGATGGTGATGGCAGCGGTGCAGGTGTCCCAAGGTGGAGCCAGGCAGCCACATTTGAAGGTGGGGCAGTGGCAGCAGGTGGTGTGGTAACAGTGGGTGGCTTAGTTCAAAGATTGCTGCCTCCAGGCCCTGTGTGGTGTCCCCAGATGGAGGCTGCTGCATCTTGAGATGGCAGTGGAGGCCTTATTTGTATTTACTTTTATAATAATGAGTCATTTGTGGTGGGTTCATTCTTTTATCAAGAAGTTTCCTCTTGAATTATTGATTTCAACTAAAATTTATTCAATTGAAAGCAAGTTATTAAATAATACTGCACTGTATGTATATGGGTGTGCCAAAATTATGACATACTTAAATGACTGAAGTTTATAAAATAATGCTCTAAAATAAGCAGGCCATGCCCTCCTCAGTATCTGCTATTGAAGATGGTGAAAATTGACTTATATTCTGTTTTGTCAATTAGGCCTGTAAAAAATCCAAGACAATAATGAGAAGTTTCTGATAACTCTCATCAGAACTATATGTCTCACTATCTGTACACTCAGTAAACAACTGAGGGACAGGGGTTTGATCTCATCAATGTTTATGTCTAATGAATAACCATCTAACCCAAGACCTGTGTATATTAAGCACTTAATACATTTTTGCTAAATGAATGAATCACTAGACTTGTATTGCATTAAGAGTACCTCTAGAAAATTTGTTTGTTTATTCTAGAACTAGCAAGCTGTAATTCTATAAATGTCACCAATGTATCTAACTTGTCAGAAGTTTCAAAAGAATTAGACAACTTTGAACAACTTAGTTGTGTTCAGCAGATCTGTGGGCTTTGAATTCCCAAATGCTGACTTGCTGGAGCAGGTGTGAGAAATCATGAATAAAAGACAAAATTAGGAGAGTTGAGACTGGCCAGTTCCTATGTATCAAACATTTTCTTTCTTCTTGCACAAGAAAAAGATCCTTGGAAAAGAGACATGGCTGGTTCTTGGTAACTACTGGAAAAAGCATCACGCTGAGCCCTGGATGAGAGCCATCATTTCCAGTGGAAACACTGACTCGCAGCACCATGGCCTATTGTAAAATCTAGTGAAATGTGCATAAAAATCTTGCATCTGGTTTGAGATTTATCTTTGCTACCAAGTCAGTCTGTCTGCAGTTTTGACTGCACCCTGTGAAGGTTGTTCATCCAGGGGTAAGGGGCAACCTTAAGAGAAACTCAAAGGCAAAGAATATTTGGCAAACTTATAGAACATGAGAATTCCTTTTGCTATTACAATAGCTTATTTAAAAATTCTTCTTCAAGCAACTGGTAGAAGCTAAAAAATATATGAGCTTATTGTAATGATGTTCAGGTAGTATCCTTTTTGGACAATAGTGCTTGGCCCTGCTCAAAGTGAAATTCATTACGCTGGGCTTTCACTGTGAGTGATGTGGAAAGGAGTGATACTGTAAGAAACAATTTTGCAACTGATAGCATTTGCTATACTGACACTATTAAAGGCATTGCTCACTGTTTCTCAGTAAGTTTTCAATTTAATGCAGGAGAGGGTCAGTTTAATGTACATGTGGAGAGAAGCTTTGTTCTCTTTGAGGGATGGATTTAATTCTCTATTGAAAAATTCTCTTACAATTATGTTCTCTGTGTCTGCTCATAGCTCAGTTCACCATCAATCTAGGAGCTTATGGTTTTTATATAGGCAGTTTACTTTCCCACCTGTTATAAACACTCCATTTCTAATTGAATTTTCCCTAATCCTGATTTTCAAATTTTTAGTTGCTATTTTACCATCTTACGGTATGTGTTTCTAGTTGGCTGCTACACATAATTTGTGGAATGAGGAGAAGTTTCTGTTGTCCTTAGGTGTTTTATCCTCAGGCGAGAACATTTCCTTACTTTGGTAAGAAATGTTGAAACCATTTATAAAAATCTGTGTAGTTACTTGATCTAAAAAAGATAGTATGTGTGTTCATGGCTTAACTTAGTTGTAAGGCTGTTGAGAACACATTGGAAAGAAACAGACTAAATGTTAAGAAAATGCCATGTAATATCTCAGCTTCATCTAGGATGTTCAACTGGTGTTGAGGGAGTTTCTGGTATTGGTTAAGAATGACAAGTTTGGAAATATCAGCTATGGAATGAAGTTCTACTGAGGTGCAGAGCCATGTCAGCTGCCCGCTGTTGCCTGAAGAATCTCTATTCCATCTCTGATGGAAGTCAGTTCACCCTTACTCTAATTCTGTTTCCCAGCAAAACAAAACAATAAAACAAAACAAAACAAAACTTCACTAGAATTGAACTTCAGCTCCTATTATAATTGAAAACTGGTTAAATTTGTCTATTGGACTTCTCTTTTCAGAGGCTTCAAGGCACTTCAAACTCAACATTTCAAAATGGAACCTCAGTTCACCTCCCACACCATATTCTTTTGTCAGTGTGGAACATTATCTTCTTTTTTTCTTTTCCTTTTGGCACTTGGGATTGAACCCAAGGGCACTTAATCACTGAGCTACATCGCCAGCCCTTTTGTATGTTTTATTTAGAGACAGGGTTTTGCTAAATTTCTTAGAGCCTCGCTAAATTGCTGAGGCAAGCTTTAACTCGGGATCCTCCTGCCTCAGCCTCCTAAATCTCTGGGATTATAGGCATGTGCCACTGCATGCAGCTGGTTCTTATCTTTGATACCCTCTCTCCCTCATACCATTGCTATACTTGGTTTAATTTCATCTACTAAATATTTGCAGGTATTTCTAGTTCTCTTCATCTCTCACACAAAACTACTCTGGTCTAATCTACCATTATCTCTCACCTGGCCCATAAAAATAGTCTCTTAATCTATCTTATTACATCCACCATATACCCACAGATCATCTACTACAGCCAGAGTGAATTTTCTTCAAGAAAACATTGCTTGATAATTCTGAAGAAATTGAATCCCTAATTGTACTTTCTAACAGGGACATGAAGTCTACACCTGCCATGGACATTACAGCTTCCAAGAGGGTATTTTGAAGTCATTACCATATCATGTACTCATTTTATCATACAGTTAAAGAAGTTGGACAAATCTGTACACTCATGTAATTACCACTGTGATCAAGACTCAGGACATTTCCTTCACTCTGTATATATTTTCCTTAAGTCCTTTTGCTGCCATATCATCTTACCAAGAAGTGATTGATGTACTTTATGTAACTAAAGATTAATTTTGACTTTTTTTAGAATTTCATGTAAATAGAATGTCATAGTACTTCTTTGTCTCTGGTTTCTTTGATCAGTATTGCTCAATTTGCTCAATGTTGAGGTTAATCCATCTTGTGGTATATATCAGGAGATTTTTTTTTCTTTATATTGCTGACTGTATTCCATTGGATGGATATACCATAATCAGTTAGTTCACCTGTGTAGGACATATGGAACGATTCTAGCTTGAGGATAGTATAAATAAAGATGTTAAGAACATTTTTGTGTAAGTTATTGCGTAGCCAAATGTTTTACTTTTCTTGGTAACATACTTAGGAGTAGAATTATTTAACTTTTAAAGAGATTGAAATAAGTATAGGATATTGTAGTAAACAGTAATAAATTGTAAAGTTTATTTCAAAATGTCCTTGTGGCAGGTGCCATGTTCATGGCAGGTGCACACTGTCTCTTACTATGAGAAAATGCAATAAGGAACTCAATTTCCTCCAAAGTTGCTATACTATTTTTATTCCCACCAGTGATGTATAACTTTTCTGGTCACTCTACATCCTCACAAATGTGTGGTATTGTTAGCACTTTTAAAAAACCGATTATTCTAGTGAATATAGAGTAGTATCTCATCCTTTACTTTGGATATCCCTGATGATTAATGAAATCAAATTTTTTCCCATGATTTTATTGGCCATTTGTTCATCTTCTTTTATGAGCATGTGTTAGAAACTGCCCATTTTGAAAGCTAAATTGTCTCCTTATTAAGTTAAAAAATTTCCCCATATATTCTGAAAACAAGTCTTTTGTCCAATATTATGTCTTACAGGTATTTTCTTTCACACTGTGGCTTTCTATTCATTTTCTTAATTATGCATTTTAAAAGGAAATATTTAATTGTAAAGAAGCTTAATTTATCACTGTATTATATTTTCAATTCTTTCTTTATCCCATATAGTAAAACTTGCCTATCCCAAGTATGGAAAGATTTTTTTCCCCTATGATTCCTTCTAGAAACTTTATAGTTGTACCTTTAGAGTTTAGGTCTATGTTCTATTTTGAAGTATATTTTTGTGTGGAGTGGGAGGGGAGGGAAGGAGAGAGAGAGAGAGAGAGAGAAAGAGAGAGGGGGATGGAGAGATAGGAAAAGAGAGAAATGAGAGAGCGTTTTTCCCATACAGCTCTTTGTTCTAGCTCTACTTACTGAAAAGACTGTTCTTTATCCATTGAATTTCATTCACAAAACAATGGCCAAATGACTATATCTGGGTGTTTTCTTGCCCGCTACCCTGCTCATTCATGAATTTGTCTATCCTAACACCAGTCCTAAATAATTGTACTAACAATTATTGCTTTGTTGTAAGTCAAGAAATCTTATGTATACCTCCTCCAGAAATGGTTCTTTTTCATAATTGTTTTAATGTTTTTTGGCTTTTTGCGTTTTCAACCAAGAATCTTCTAGGATCCTGTTCAGGATGACACTGATTATAGGGCTCAATTTGGGGCTAATGGTCATCTTGACAATATTGACTCTTCTAATCTATGAGCATAGTATGTCTGTTCCTGTATTTAATATATAGTGTGTCTTTAATTTCTCTCAGATATATTTATTTGTTTTGTTTTTGGTGTCCTGCCTGTTCATATTTATTAAATGTATCCTAAAGTATCTAATGCTTTTGAACATTGTTTTGTTTTGCAATATAAGAATTTAAAACATTGACCACTTATCCTATATCCTTGATTAATTTCTTATGATATCTAGTAATTGTTTAAATAGTTTCCCTTGGATTCTCTGTCTCTTGTCTATTTAAGTAGCAAGTTTTATTTTTTCCTCTTTGATCTGTAGCCTTTATGTCTCCTTGCTCACTTCCCTGGCTGGGCCTCCAGTACAGTAAGTAGAGGTGCTGAGAGTGAAATTTTTGCCTCTTTCCTGATTAGGAGGGAAGCATTCAGTCTTTCATCACAAGTGTAGTGCCAGTTGATTTTTCATAAATGCCTTTTTTTTTAAAAAAAATTTTTTTAGTTGCAGATGGACACAATATCTTTATTTTATTTATTTATTTTTTATGTGGTGCTGAGGATCAAACTCAGTGCCTCATATATGCGAGGCAAGCTGAGCCACAATCCCAGCCCCTCATAAATGCCATTTTTGAGCTGATAAAGTTTTGTTTCTTATTTTCTGAGTTTTATAAAAATCATAAATGAGGTTGAATTTTATCAGATGTGTTTCCTATTTCTACTGAGATAATCATATGGTTTTCCTCCCTTTTATTTTTCAACTAATATGGTGAAATAAATTGAAGAGATTTGTAGATTATTTCCATGAATCCAAGTTCCTGAGGAAAATAGCTTGACTACTGCTATTCTAAATAGAAATGACATCTCCAACTTGAGCTACTTTCTCGGGGGGTGGGGGAGATGATATTATTTCAATGAAGCAGCTGTATTGGTGTTTCAGAATGCTGACACTGCTCCAAAGTTTTCAATGCCAGGTCTGCCATGTACTAGCCGTGTGATCCCAGGCACGTTACATAACTGACTGAGCTTCTATAACCTATTTCATATCATTTGTGTAAGAATTAAATGGGATAGGGCTGGTACAATGCCTCAGATAGAGCCTACAGGTAAAGACTAATGAACTGTTGCTTAGGGTGTTTCAGACTTAGTTTTAAGAAATGACTGTGAATTGATATGTATTGACTTTTCCATTGCACCACAGAGACAGACTGTATGTACTGATATGTAAAAATATGGGTATGATTATTTGTTTTTCCACACATGAAGGAACAAGGCATGTAGACATGCTATGATTTGGCCAAGGTCCAGAGTGGACCAGGGGCAGAAGAGAGAATAAACTCCCACAAACTGGCTTTAGGGTGCATCTTGTACCTGCCGTTACTGTATACTGTGTATCGTACTGATGACCACACCTAGATGTTTTAGCTAATGTTATACTTTGCTATTATCCACAATGTAGAAATTTTAGTATTTTACATGGCTTAATTGTGGGGTAGACTTGGAGTGTGAAGAAAGATTTTTGCCCAAATTTGTAAATTGTGTTTTAGTTTATGAAAAGACAACAATATTTTTCAAAACATCTTAATGCCATTTTATCATTTTTTGTTTTGGAGAGAAGCAGACTACAAAAGAGGGTACATAAATTGTCCTATTTATGAAGCTTGATTAACTCAGGAATCTGTGAATAATTGGGGGGGGGGGCTATGATTATTTAGCTGTTTACCAAACCTGAAAACTTTGTGCTAAAAAATACTTTGTTTTTGCAAATAATCTTTTATTTCAAGAAAAAATATATGTGTAGAGAATTATCATTTTCAAATGCTAGCATGAAGGTAATCTATCCTATGAAGCAAAATTTTAAAAATTTCATAAACAAAGATCTGTTTTTCAGTTAACCTGAAACAGTTTTCACTATTTAACTTCTTTTATGTAATGTAAATAATATATCAGAACTGTTTTTTTCCTAACTGACTTGGAACTCCCCAACTGTATATATTAAGCGTGAGGTTTTTCTAGACATTTGAAATGAGAAGTGCTTTCAGGACTTCTACTTTGGTTCTGGGAATTCAACCTGGGGTCTTGTTCATGCTAGGCAAATGCTCTATCTCTAAGCTACATACAGAGCCCTGGGAAAGACTCAAGCCAATTACTCATTTGATCAGAGCTCTAGACTCAGCAGAGTACACAGAGCAATCCCCGCGCCACCCCCCCATCTGTGTGTATGTAATTCTCTATTTCCTTTTCTTGTGTTTCTTTCAATTACAGGTCATTTGCCATTTTTTTTCGTAAGTTGTTATTCAAGGGTGTGTGTGTGTGTGCACACACGTATGCAGGTGCACTGGACAAATCCTACTTTGTTTGAAGTTTTTGTGCTGCTGAATTTTCTTGCTGTGTCATCATCCATTGATCTGAATTACCTAATGCTCAATTTTTTTCCCCAAGGGAGTTATTTTTAAGATAGCATTTCCCCCCACTAATCTTTGCATCTCTTTTAAAGGAAAATGTTTCCCAGGCCAAATATGTTTGGTAGAGTGATTTTAATTTTTCTTGCTAACACAGGGATGATTTTTGGCATGAATAGAGCAAAGATGAAAAATAATCAGCTAATGGAATCCTAGTCATTAATTAAACTCCCTACATTTGAAACTGAGTTTATAGAATTCCTTCTGTGTTCAATGACAACAGAACCATCTGCACTATAATAATAAGGTAAGATCAAGGGCATCAAACGAGGACTGGGCTAAGAGCCCACCCTTGTTCTCCTCTTGCCACTCACCAGCCAAGGGATGGTGGCAAAGCTCTAACCCTCTCTGTGCTTCAGTTCCTTTGTCTGTAAAATTAAGATGTTTGGGCTGGGGTTGTAGCTCAGTGGTAGAGTGCTCACCTAGCATGCGTGAGGCACTGGGTTCGATTCTCAGTGCCACATATAAATAAAAAAATAAAGGTCCATTGACAACTAAAAAATATTTTAAAAAATTAACATGTTTGATGAGATGGTTTCTGTGATATCCTTTAGCTGTAAAATGCAATCGTTCTCTGGTTTAAATAGATCTTTTGGAGTCAGTGAGTTTTAGCTAATCAGGATCAAAATCAACTCTAGGTAGCTGCAAATACACTGAATTTATTGTTTAGAAAAATGTTTTCTATAGCATGCCAAGATGGTGTAAAAGAAGGAGACTGGTTTCAGCCTCTACTAATGATTGTGGAACTTCACATTGAAACTTAATTTGGCAAAATATTTTACCTATCCAGTGTTTCAAATTCTTAGGATTTTTCTAAGGCAATTCCAAGCATGTTTTAGTAAATAAAGATGTCTAGTAGAAAGAGAAATTTCTGAGTAATATTTATGAGAAGAGAAATGTAGGAAGAAACCAAATTCATTGACATCTACCATTGTGGATATTTCATTGTTGTATGAGTTAGGAGGTCTGTGGTAGTGCATCAGTATGAGAAAAACAATGACTGGGAAGTGAAAGGCTAGGTGTGTACATAAATAAATATCTTCTGTGTGGTTTATTAGAAGAGAAGTTTTCCTGATGGAGAATATTTTTGTCATGTGAGTAATGGTACTCCACAGGGCACGGAAAAGAGAATATTAAGAACATCAGTGCTGACATGGCTTTGAGTTTTTCAAGGCAGAAGAGAAGATGGACAACCCCTGAGACTCTAGTTATAGCAGAGATTTGGAGGAAAGGGAGCCAAATGTGTCATGGATATCCATTCTAGCCAGGTGATGGGCTGTTGTGCATCTTCAGGGTACTTTGAAGGACTAAATTGAAGCAGAGGTGCATACATCACTTTTAGAAAAATAAAATTCCCTGGGAAAATGACTGTTGATGTTAATATGCAATTGTTTGGATATGATCTGTCCCCCAAAAGTTCATGTGTTACAGCCTTGGTCCCCAGTGTAATGGTATTGAGAGATGATGGAACTTACAAGAAGTGGATCTTCTGGGATATGATTAGGTCACAGTGCACATCTTTCTCAGAAGTAATTAATGCTAGTATCTTGGGGGTAGATTAGATCTCTTGGAACTAGAGTATTAACTGAGGAAGCCAGTTGTTATAAAGCAAGTTTGGCTTTATCAGATCACTTTCTTGCTTCCTCTCTTGCACACTTGCTCTCCCACACACTCAGTCACCCCTCTCACATTTACTCCTGCCATGTGTTGCCATCTACCTTGTCATGATGCAGTATGAAGTCCTCGCAAGATGCAGAGATCTGATCTTGAACTTTCCTGCCTCTAGAACTGAGACCTAAATAAACTTCTTTTTTCACAAAGTACCCAGACTCAGGTATTTTGTTATAGCAACACAAAACAAAGACAGTGTGAGGCAATTGGTAATAATCAAACTACCTACAAAACTTTCCTAATTACATATACAATTATCATTTAGATTGCTTTTGGATCTTTAAATCTATGCCTTAGATCTGATGTTAAATGACTCTGGGTTGGATTGAAGACTTCATGTAATTGATGTATGTTAGTGCCAACAAGCCACTAATTCCAGTCTTCAGAATCCTTGTGTCAGGACTTTCAGTGGGTACCATGAGTGAGAGGGTGTCAGGATGTACAGCAGCTGGTGCTCTATATCCTGTGCAAATATGACCAGACACTTGGCTAGTCACATGGAAGCAATAGGATTAAATGTGATATTTTTTATGAGCTAAATGCTAAACCTGTGCTTGAGAACTATTTTATAATTCATGAGTAGCATTGCATCTTTTCTCTGTCCCTCTTTTCTCCTGCAATGCATTTTCTTTGATTCATTGACTATTTAGGTCTCTGTTGGTGGGCTTTTATTCTTGATAATTTTTCTCTTTTCCTGTCTCCTACCCACATGTCTCACTCTGCTTGTCTGCTGTATTTCATGATCAGAAAGTGATTGTGATTCCCTTGTGTTTCTTGGCAGTCTTCTTCAATCTGAGATTTCCCAGGATTGGTGCAGGATTAAAATAAGAATCCTTCCTTATCTGGAATGTTTAAACTTCAGTTTATATTTGAGCTCTGTTAGCTTCCTTTTCACCTATTACCTTTCATTTATTCATCAATTATTTATTAAACACTCTCCATATCAGATTTTTTGTGGTGTCCTTTGCTTAACTCTTTTACTGCTTATATTATATTATATCATATTAATTTTTCCACTAGATTGGACTCTCAACAGGAAGAACAACGCTGGATTTATCATTGCATTACAGTACCTAGACAGGTCATGATAAATATTAAGGCCCAGTAATTTTTTTCCTCTGATTTCAGTAATAATGCAAAACCATTTTGGGGAGTTAAATTATCATAGTATTATTAATATTTTCCAGTATAAAAATTTTAAACCATGAAAAATATAGTAAATAATATTACTCTTGAATGAATAATATAAGATAAAATTAAATGTTAATCAAATATGATATTTTCCACCAAGCTTTAATTCTGAAGTGCTTTGCTCTTTCTCCTATAGAATTTTTACTGTATTTTATAATTTCTGAAATTTTATTTAGAGAGCATATTATATATATAGTTGAAGGCCCTTGGTAATCCACACTTACCCCTCTTTATCTCCTTCATTCCCCCAAGGAAACAATGATCTGATTTTATCATTAAGATTTTTTTGTTTTAGGTTTCTAGTTCCTCTGAATGCATTTTTAAATGACACCTAATATTGTTTTGTGTATTTGTAAATGATAGCCTCCATACACTTCTGCAACTGGACTTTCCCAGTTGATGTCATGTTTTTGAAATCAGTCCATGTTTATGGATGTTGCTGTAGTGAGACCATTCATCTTAATTGCAGAATGGGATTCAGTTGGGTGAATAAACTCAATGCTGTTAATCAGAATCTCTAGTGATGGGCATTTAGATGGTCTTCCACACATCTGCTATGGTAAACAATGTGGGAATTAACGTTCTTGTACATGCTTCCATTTGTAAGTGAGGATTGCTGGGTCCAAAAGGCATGTGCGTCTTCAGTTCTTTTAGGTATTGCACAAGTGCTGTTTGAAAAAATATATCAAATCTGATTATTTTTGTCTTTTAACTGTCAAGTCCAATTTTTTTTATTATAATTACTCATGTATTTGCTTTCATCTCTGCCACCTTATGTTATAATTTCTATTTATCCTGATTTATATATATATTTTTCTCTTTTTTTCCTGATTCTGTTATTTTATCATTATTCTGCCTTTTGATTTGGACTTTGTTTATGCATTCTACTTCTATTCTTCAAGTAGTTACCCATAATATTTTAAGATGCATACTTGAAATAAACTCTAAAGTTAGTCAGTAGCTGTATTCTCTTCTTGAATAATACAACATACAACACCTTAATTCTGATGAGCCTTTTCCTCTTTCATGTTATTTTCCTTCTAGTATTTTAGATCTCTACTCCACATTTTTATCCATATAGTGATGTTAGATTTACCAATAAGTTCAACATACTTGTGCTCATCCTTTTTTCTTAAATGTTAGTGCTTCCATCTGATTAATTCCCCTTTCCCTGAATACATTCTTAAATAGGAATTTCTGTTGTTAAAATACTTTTATGAACTAATATTAATTTTTATTTTTAATGTCAATTTGATGTATTTATTTTTCTCTTTTCCTTAAAAAATCTTTTACAGATTTTCCATTGCACTTAATATAACAAATGTGGCCCAAAACATGAATTTGTGTCTGCTTTGTCTACAACCTCATCTCACACCATCTTTTCTTCAGTACACATGCTCCAGGCTTACTATTTAGTTGCTCAAGTGCACCATTCCAGAACCCTTTCCTGTATTCTTCTTTAAGTCTAGAATGTTCTCTCTACCTATCACTCTCTGCCTAATTCTTTCTTTAAAAAAATTAGATTGACAAATAACATTGTATGTCTTTATTGTGTACAACAATGAGGTTTTAAAGTATGCATACATTGTGGGGTGATTGAGTCTAACTAGTTAAGAGATGTATTATCTCACATAGTTATTTTGTGGTAAGATACAAATATCATCCACTATCTTTATATTTTTCAGGAATACTATCTACCATCACTAACTATAGTCACCTTGCTGTTTAAAAGATCTCTTGAAATCTGTTTCTTCCTACTTACTCTTATTATGTAGCCTCTGACCAGACTTCCCATTCTCTTTTCCCTTTAATGATTCTAGCCTCTGGTAATCATTCCACTCTCTACTTTTGAGATCAGCCTTTTTAGATTGCATATATGAATTAGAATATGAGGTATTTAACTTTTTGTGCCTGGTTTATGTCACTTAATATAACGTCCTCCAGGTTCATCCATGTTGTTACAGATGACAGGATGCCATTCTTTTGTATGATTGAATAGTGTTTCGTTGTGTCTACTTACCGTATCTGTATACCACATTTTCTTGATCTGTTTATCTATTAATGGACACTCAGGTTGATTCCACATCTTGATTATTATAAATATTGCTGCAATAAACATGTGAGTGAAGGTATTTCTTTGAGATGCTGATATTTTCTCTGGATAAAGTAGGTATTTCAGTGGAGGTCTATAGTAGTAAAATGACTTAGATTTTCTTCTGAGACTGTCTCAGTCCTTTTCTTGAACATTCGCTTAACTGGGTAAAGAATTATAGGTTTCTCTACTTCTCTCACTACATAAATATGTTCTATTTTTGTATGTCTCGTCGTTCTGTTGTAATGTAGGCTATTAGCATATGTGCGTTCTCTTTGTGTATTTGCTACTTGATTACTGTTAAGATTACTAAATTATCTTTGATTTCTTAAATGTGCATTATACTATATCTAGGGGGTGCATTTATTTTTTCTGCTTTGATGCTTCTGTAATTCCTCAGATGGAGGATTTATGATTTTTTTCAGTTCTGGAAACATTTTATTCTATCCTATTTGAATTTTACCCTATTCATATTTTATTTGAATTTTGCCATTCTTCCTCTAATATCTACTTTGGGAAGTCCCATTGGGAAAGAAACATTAGTTTTGGAACCTCAGCCTCAACTTCTATCTTTTTCAGTTTGTTTTTACTAAATATTGACATATACAAAGATATAAATATAAGGTGTGAAGAATAAAGAGTAATTCACATCCATGTACTAAACACCCAGTTTGCAGACCAGAAATGATCATTGTCCTTGTGAGCGCTTCTGAGCCTGTCTTTGACCCTCCCCTGCCAGGGAGCTGTCAGCCTGTAGCATGAAGAGCTTCCCTAAGCTTTTCTTTATAGTAGGACCACAACTATTGTATCCTGTTTAAAAGATCTGCATGTTTTTCAAGACTTCAGACGTTTTACAGATGATTCATACTTTAGGAGTTCCATGGATTTCTTTTTATACTCAAAATAATTTTCATCCATATCTTTATTATTTGACTATAAATCTTTTCAATTGATTCCATCTCTTCAATCAATTAAATTCAACTTACTGAATGTGTTCAGTTGAGTTTATGAAATTTATTTCTAATGTATTAGTATGATCAAGTGTCTTGATTATTTTGAGCCATGAATTATTTTAAAGAATACTTTTAAATTGCTAAACAAATACATTATAGCTAATAATCTTTTCTGGTTTTGATTTTTACCTTAATTTCACTGTGACCAGAAAATGGTCTGGGTGATACCAACCCTCTGGAATTTGTTGAGAGTTGCTTTTTGACCAGTGTGTGGTCACAAGTGGAAACAATCCATGAATACTTGAGAATGTGTTTTCTCCTTTTTGGATCATGCTTGTTAAGTGTGCTGCCCAAATCTACATACTTACTACTATTTTCTTTTGAGAGCTTGATCTATTAGTTTACTAAGAGAAATGTGATAAAATTTCTGTTTATGTTGATGTACTTGTTTGATTCTTTTTATATTTATGTCATTTTTATGTTAGTATTTTTGTTAAATTTGAAGATTTCATGCAAGATTGAAGCTATCATATCTTCCTGTTGAATTATTTGCCATCATTTGGTAACACTCTAGTAATGCTTTCATCTTAAAGTCTGATAGAGTTGGAGTTTTAAAACAATCTTATCTGATAATCTAATCTTTTAGCTGAATAATTTGTGTATTTTATAATTCCTTGATATATTGGGGTTTAAACTACCATTTTAAGTTGTGTTTTCTATTAGTCTTGTCATTTCCATTTAATTTTCTTTACATTTTGTCTTCTTTGGGTGGATTGACTATTTTATTCCATTACACTTTCCTCTTTCTGACAAGAAACAATACTTTCAATGTCTATTCTATTAGTGAGTAAGCTTAAATCAATTAATGTCAATCAATAATTTTTTTTCCTCCTGAATAGTTAAGGAATCTTAAACTGTAAACCATAACCTCAAATACCAGCTCTGAGATTATATGCTTTGAGGAAACAAAGAAAGACTGGAAGGAAGGAGGGAGAGAGGAAGGAAGCTGATTTTTCTAAATAGTACAAAGAAAATCTTATCTACCACTACCTTGCTCTTCAATCATTTCTTCCATCTAAAATTAGTGTTATTCTGTATATAAAATTTTCTTTAATAAGGATCTGTTGGTAGTAAACTCTCAGAATTTTTTTCTGAAAATACATTATCCCATTCTTGAGTAATATTTTTGCTGGATATTAATTCTAAGTTAAAATTTCTATTCTCTTAGCATTTTGATGCTTTGATTATTTCACCACTCTTTCTGTGATTGTTGCTGAAAAGTCAGGGTTGGATTAATTATTGATCCATTATAAATGATTTGTGTCTTCTCTCTGCCTGATTTTACAATATTCATTTCATCACTGATACTGGTTCTTTTCCTCTGGGTCTGAGTACACATTTCCTAGGATTCTTGGGCTCTTTGAACTTAAGTGTTAGGGCACTTGAACAATTTTGGAAAATTCTCAACTATTATCTCTTCATATTTACTTTCCCTTATTCATTCTCTCTTCTTCTTGTGAATTCTAAGTAGCTAATATGTTGTGAGTTCTCACTCTACCTTTGATGTCTCTTAGACTCTTCATATTATATTTCTCTATTTATTTCTATGCTTGTGTTAAAATGTACCTACAAGATTTTAGTTTATAGGGGTGATTGAATGATGATATGGAGAGGTCAATGCCATTGAAACAAAAGTTTATTGTTAATCTCAATTCCCTAGAAATGAGAGGCATAGCACCCCAGGAAGGGCCACATGGGGAAGCACCAGATTTGATTAGGAAGCAAAGGTAGGAGTAAAGGGAAAGCATGGACCATAGAACTGTTAAAGTTTCCATGCAGAGGCAAGCCAGAGTAAATGGCTTAAGATGGACTAGTTTAATAATTCTGGCAGGCTTCAGGACATGGGAGGTGTCCCTAGTTGTCTGGTATTTGGGCTTGGGTTGAGTTAGGCCATAAATATATTGGCTTAGTTTGTAAGAGAAAGATAAAGAAAGTGGTTGGAAGTATGGACTTGGATTGATTGGTTTGTGTATGAAAAGTACATTGGCAGGTGAATTGTTTATTACCTCTAGTAATTTGCTAGCCTTGGGAGTGGCATTCTCTCTCTAGTCAGCATGGTCTACCAAGATGTCAAAACAAATTAAAATATATGATTAGCAAAGTGCTCCATTCTGGAAAATTTATAAATCTTTATTTTCCCGTTTATTAATCTTACCTTCAAATGAATCTAAGCTTCTATTAAATTCATACATTGAATTTCTAATTTTGATTAGAATATTGCTTGAGTTGCTAAAAATAATTTATTATTCTTTGATCATTTTTTATTTCCTTATTTCATTTACTTAAGCTTATTAAATATGACTATTTTATGTTTGTGTGTGATAATTCCAAGAATTAAAGCCATTAGGTATCAGATTCTGCTATTATTTCTGCCTGCTTACTAATACTGCTTTGTTTCCTTATGTATTTTGAGATGTTAACAGTGTGAGAAAAAGTAGAATTAAATTGTGGAAACTCTCTGACACTGGAATGGATGTGTATTCTTTCAGAGAGAAGATGCATTTTCTTTCACTGGATATCTGGACAACCTAGGATTACCACCTGCATTTTAAAATCTGTGGTTTTCAGTTCATCCAGTTAGTGTGCAAACTTACATTATATACAGCTTGTGGTTACAACTTATAGGGGAAATATTTTTCTCTCTCTCTTTCAGTGCCATTTTATTACAGGTAACTTTTTAGAGTTCCTGGGAATTTGGACATGTACCATTTATGGTTGATTTGTAATCTGACAATTTAACTGTTTTGTGGTCTTTGATTAGTTTCTACCTCTGTTGTGGCCTTATGATTTTTCTTACGATCTTTGAACCCATACTGGCATCACTTTTTATAGATTTATTAGGCTGAATCCAGCCTCCAAAGCTAATATTATTTCTCTGGATCTCTACTTTCATTTAATTTAAGGGGAAGGGGGCTTTCTTAAGCGGCCTTACATTAATTAGTTAATTAACATTTGTGTACTCAAAAAATGTTTTTTGCTGCATTTTTGCATTTTCTTCAGTGGGAGAGTTCTATCAAAATGAAAATCTCTCATATTCTTTCTATGTTTACTACCCCAACCCATATCTGCTGCTGGATTCATCAATTCATGTGTCTACTTCTTTAACTTTTATATATTGTTAATTTTATTGTTTAGATATTTAGTTTTGGTCATCTCCTCATGTATTTAATAAAATGCAGGCTACTATGGAATCTTAGGTTTATTTTATGGTGGAAGTCATGTTAGTTTATGTAGCTATACATATTACAAGAAATAGAAAGGCTTAATTTATTATTTAAATATAAAATTCTTTCTGATTTTTGTGTTATTTGGTGGACACCACACTAATATTTTCCTTATCATTTTAGTTTTAGTATATGTGCTACTGTACTGGATTCCCCTCATGGGATCTTGACTATTTCATAAAAATGCCTTTCTGTTATGGAAGACAATTGAGTGATAGTCTCTGAAATTTCTTTGCTGGCTACTTTGCCGGTATTGCTCCAGAATTAGATTTTTCAGACTTGGAATGAACATTAGGGATGTAATAATGGCCAAAGGGATTTCTTTGTAATACTTATTGATTTGAAACTTAAGTATAGTTTTTCATGTTTAGTGATTCTTTAGGAAAACATGCTTTGATATGGTATACAATGACTTTCCTTCTGAATTTTGAATTTCTCTTCAAGTGTTTTCTAGTGTGAAAGCACATATTTCAAATATGGTCAAAATACCTCTCTGGTAGTGGGAACGAATCAGACCCATTCATTATTCAGAGTGAGTTTGCCCATTAAAGAGATAATAACCTTGTCTCTATATAAAACACAAAATAGGGCTGGGGATGTGGCTCAGTGTTTGAGTGCCTCTGAGTTCAATCTCCAGTACCAAAAAAAAAAAAAAAAAAGAGAGAGAGAGAATGAGTTCTTAGGAAATACGTTTCCCAACCTGTCATCTAACATCACATTCTTGACTTTAACACTTAGGAAACAAAAGTTGCTGTGAGAATTTATTTGTGGGGTAGGGAAGGGGGTGGTGGTGCATCTTCTGGAGATCATCCCAAAGTACTGCTATATGACATTTGGTCCAAAGTTCTTGATATTTACAATGGTAGTGCGATCTTTGGTTTGGACAATGTGATAAAGCATCCAGATTCTTTTGAGAAACTTCTGGAGATATGCTAAACTGTACAGAAAAGTAATAGGAAGAAAGAAAGAGAAACAAACTCAGCACTGCTGGAAGCTTGGGGAAAAAAGAGAGTCAACTATCTACTGTGTTTTGAAATAGATGTATGTGTATTATATACAATCAATTTCACTGCAAGTAACTGGACATAGTTATTGAATGATTAATTACTGAAGGGATAAATGAAGACTTAGGATGATCATTCTACCAAAAGTAGGAGCCTGAATGAAATACTTAGAGACTTTGGAGAGAGACTACAGACCAGCAAGATTCTAGTGAAAGATGTCAATACGTATGGAAGGATGAGATCATGGGGGCCACTGAATGCCAGGCAGATGAATTCTAACTTTATTTTGCAAACAGTGAAGAGATTCTAAATCTGAATGGAGAAAGGTGGCCTGAAATCAGAGGTTTATAGGTCATAAAGAGATATTGGTTCCAGGAAAAGTTGACACAGGAAGATAATTTGTGTGTGTGTGTGTTTGGGAACTGGTATTTAGAATTACCCAGGGGATCAGTAAAGAGAAGAAGAAAGGTAGAAAGGTTACTATATATGTTAAGACAAAAGAGAATGAATGAAATTACTCACAATTTGGAATTTGAATGCTTGGTTTTTATTTGGGCCAAAAAATTAAGGCGGGCCTTAAAGTGCAAAAGCAAATATTGCTTATTCTCTTGTTCAAGACATTAGGATGCATGGAAAGTCCCACTGGTCTCTGCTCCATGGAGGGTGGTCAAAAGATGGCACAGAGACCTATTAATTATTACAAAAATTCTCAACTCAGGTTTTGCCAGGGAGTTTCTATCAGTATCTATCTGGTTGACGACAGCATATAGAAACACCTTATTAGTCTAGTCTTTGTTGTGTGGAGGGGTTTTATGGAGGATCTGTAACATATCTAGGGAAGAACAGAATCCTTCCTCCATATGTCAGTAGAGCTGACAGAGTGGGCTGTGATGGAGACAGCCTGCCAACCTGGGGCTGCATGAGAGACATTGGCAGCTAAGTAGTCAATGGTCATAGTTCCAAGAAGCAGATATAAATTCTGTTATATTTGATCCAAAGAATTTTTTTTAAAGACGATGGATTTATTTCTGGGGTCTCTATTCTACTCCAAGGTCTATATGTCTTTCTGCCAGTACCATGATGTTTTAATTATTGTAGTTTTATAATATATTTTGAAATCAGGAAGTGTGATGCCTTCACATTTGTTCTTTCTATAGACTGATTCAGCAATTCAGCAAACAAAGGACAGCAAGTGTTAGTATGTTGGGAAATTGAAACACTTGTACACTGGGTGGGAATGCAAAATTGTGTGGTAGCTATGGAAAATTCCTCCACGCCTAATTAAAAATGGAATCACTGTATGATCCAGCAATCCTACTTCTGGGTATAACCAAAAAAATGAAATCAGGACTGCAGAGAGATTAGTTTATTCCATGTTCATTGAAATATTATTCATAATAACCGAGGCTTGGAAACAATCTAAATGTTTGAGGAAAATGCATAAAGAAAATGTGGTATATACTTAAATACACTATCATCCATCCTTAAACAAGGGAAATATCCTGCCATATGCAACAACATGGGTGAATGTGGAGATTATAAGTGAAATAAGTCAGTCACAAAAAGGCAAATAATGGCTGTTTCACTTGTATGTGTCTAAAATAGTCAGACTCATGGAAGCAGAGAGTCTCATGGTAGTTGCCAGGATCTGGATGAGGGAGTAATAGGGCACTGCTGTGAAATAGGAATAAAGTTTCAGTTATGCCAGATGAACATGTTCTAGAGATCTGTTGTAAAACAGTGTGCCTAGAGTTAATACTGTATTGTGCACCTAAAACATTGTTGATAGTACATCATATGCTAAGTGTTTTATCATCATCATCATCATCATTATCACATATTGAGTAGCTTACAGATTTTTTTGAAATAGCCAGAGAAGTAGGCTTATACATGTCTCAACCAAATATAAGGATTATGATCATGCTGCACACCTTGGCTGGACCCTGTGACTGGCACTTGGTTGCTGTCAATAGGCCTTGCCCAGTTGCTGGGGCTGTTGTAGCAAATTTCCATCCAAAATGGCTACTGTATGGATGCTTCTCAGATGCTTTTGGGGATGAGTGTTAAGCACATGAAGCATCTTCTCTAGGAGGGAGTTCTGCCTCAGTTGATAGATTCTCTGACATCAGCAAAGGTGCAGAGTAGATGAATAGCAAATGTGCATGCTGCTCAGAGGCAGAGAATGCCAGGAGGCCAGACCAACTGCAAAAATAACCTGAGAGCCATGTCATGCTGGGAAACTGAGAAACCAATGGATATCCTGGTAAGGGGCCCACAAAAGTTTGTGTCCTGATAATTTTACTGCAAAATAGAAGTATAAATTGACTTTGTTACCAGCTTGAGACAAAAGAACTGCACTTGTTCCATTGTCTTTTATTTTTCCCTTTAAGTACTTGGGAACGAACCCAGGGCCTTGTGCATGCTAGGCAAGTGCTCTCCCACTGAGCTTGTAGGCCTTTTAAAATTTTATTTTGGGATGGGATCTCACTAAGTTGACCAGGCTGGCCTTGTACTTGTGATCTTCCTGCCCTGGTGTCTGGGATTGCAGCATGGTATCTTTTGACAGTGTACTAAAGCATTAAGACAGAAGAGCCTCCCCTTCCTCTCCCCTCACTTACCCCTTCACTGGCAATGCTGTTACTGTCTTTTGAAGATGTGGCTTCTTCACAGTCTCTTCAGCTTCCTCTCCACCTGACCTGCCCTCTCCTCAGCCTGGACCATCTCAGTCTCAAGCCCTCTGTATGTTCTCCTCCCTCCCTTGGTTTCCCTTTTACTGATTCCTTGTCTGGGCCACTCCTCTATCTCTATGTCCTTCTTTCATGCCTGAGATGGAAGTGCCAAAGCCACCTTAGACCTTCTCACATCTTCTCTAGACTTTCTTTTTGGGATCTTTGCTTATTTATGTCCTGAGCTTCAAATGTCATGTCCATGGAAGCGAATCTAAAATTTTGGTATTTAATGTATTTTTACCTGTTAGGGAGTTCCAATACCACCTCAATACATTAGAAGTTCCTCCAATATGGCAATTTCTGTTGTTTTAAATTTGTTCTCATCACATGGTGTTTTCAGTTACCTCTTAATGTATGAATCAAGGTTCAGAGTTCTCCAGAGAAGCAGAAGCAACAGACTCTCTATACAACTAATCATCAGTGTATCTATGTATTTATGTGTCTACCTACCTATCATCTATCCATCCTATCTCTATGTATCATATCTATCTACTTACCTATCATCTGTCATCTATCATCAAGAACGATACGGAGAAAGAAAGACACATACATAGAAGGTAGGTAGAGACATTTATATTAAGGAATTGGCTTCTGTGACCAAGAAGAATGGCTTCTGCAGGGCTAGTAGAAAGGCTGGAAAGACAGCTAAGACCTGATGTTGCAGTCTTGAGTCTAAAATCTGCAGGGTGGGCCAGGTCAGCTACAAATGAGAAGAGGCTTTGTGCTGCAGTCTTAAGGCAGAATTCCTTCTTCTTTAGGAATTTTCAATCTTTTCTTTTAAATTAGGCAACTTATTGAATGAGATTCATCCATATTATGGAAATTCATCTGCTTTACTCAAAGTTGACTGATTATAAATATTAATAACATCTAAAAATACCTTCATAGTGACATCTAGATTACCATTTGACCAAACAATTGGGCATCGTAACTTAACCAAGTTGACTCATAAAATTAAAAATCACATTCTGTGTACTGGCTTGCTCTTAATAGTATCACCAAATGCAAAACCCAGAGACACTGTTGAATTCTATCCCTTATTTGTTGGATTCAGGCAAATCTGGAATAAACTCTCAGTTCTGCCATCATTATCTGTCTGATCTCAGATGATTTCCTAATCATTTCAAGATTCAGTTTTCTTATAGATAAGTTTGGAATAAGAGCAGCATGGGTACATCTCATAGACCTGAAAAAGAGGGAGGATTGAACATTTCTGAGCTTGCAAATTCAGCGTGCAGCTGTGTCACCTCACTTGATCACTGTAACTGTACTACAGTGTTGGCCTCACTGTGTCCATTTATCAGATCAGGAACTGAGAGGTCAGGGATTTGCCTTTAGTTATGAACCCATGTGTTCTCATGCACACACCATCTGGACCTGGAGCACTTGCAGTTCAAGGTCTCAGTTAAAATCTAGTTTGCACCTGGGTCAAGGTCTCAGTTAAAACTTAGTTCACCACTCATTTCACTCAAATTACCCCTTCCTATGCTTAAGGAAAGCAGATAACACAAGAACATATTGGATCAGGTAGGTTTGTTTTATTAACATTCAGAGCAGTCTTCCCAAACATCTGCCTTTCTATTGCGATTATCCTCTCCACTGCAGTGTGACATTCTTGAGGGTAGAATTGAGTCCTTGTTCACCTTTGTAATTGCTGTACTGGTGTGTGTGGTACACACTAAAAAAAAAAAAAAAAGTCAAAAGACTATAAGAAGGAAAAGGAAAGGCTAGGACAGAAAGAAGTCTAGAGGAAAGGAAGGAAGAAACCATGGCACAAAGGGCAGAAAAGGAAAATAAAACAATCCACTTAGCCAATTCTTGAGCATTCATGTTAGCTGAGTTTTACTGTATTTTCTCAACCAACCATACCCTTCAGACAGTGACACTCAATCAATAAGTCATTCTTTCTAAAGGGCCATGTCTTTTTCCAGTAGGATATGAGCACGGCATGTTAAGTAGAGAGAGTATTTTGACTTTATGTTTAATTATAGCTTCTCTCTAGCTCATGAAGCTGGTTTGTAGTCTATTGAGCATGAGGAAGTAGAGTTTGACAGTTTGCCAGCAGACAACTTATGTTTCTAAACAAAAAGCTGAGGTCCCAAGAGGGTTGATATCCTGTGAGTTGGCTCATGGTATGGAGAAGGAAGGCTCTGTGCTATTTCCATATGTATGTTATGAAAATGAGCTGTATGGCATAATTAACTGCTGCTTCATAGTAAAAGTTCTTTTGAGTACAAGGATTCAGCTTCCTCACCTATTGTTCTGATTTTAAAATATTGGTTATTACGATCACTAATGCTCATGGGATGTGTATTATGTTAATTGCTGTACTTCATTTTATCCTTGAAGTAATCCTATGATGGAAGGACTATTACCATCTTCATTTCAGCCTTGAGGAATCTCTAGAGTACTTCAGCAGATTGTCCTAGACACTCAATTTATAAAAGGAAGATCTAAAATGAGAAATCTTTTTGGTGTGGGCCTATAGAGAATGCTCTTAACCATCTAGTTACATTCCCCTCTTCTTTATGAGGAACAAGGATTTAAAAGAAGAAGACTTGGACTTTCCTAGATGGAGTGTTAGTCTATTTTTTTGTTGCTATCTCAAAATGCCACAGGTTTGGTAGTTTATAAGGAAAAGAGACTTTATTTAGCTCACAGTTTTGCAGACCCAAGAACATGGAGCCAGAATCTGTTTGGCTCTGGTGAGATTCTCCTGGAAAATGGCATCACAAACGGGAATGTTCAGAGAAAAACACCAGAGACATTCAGAGGCCAGGCTTGCCCTTTTTATAACACTCCCTTTTGTAAAAATTCACAGCATCGACATTATTCACAAGATCAACATTAATCTCTTCTGAAGGCAGCGCCTGTGATGACCTAATCGCTTTCTACTGGATTCCACCCACTAAGGGTTCCACCACCTCTTAACCACCCTGGAGACCAAGCTTTTGTTCCTACCTCTTATCATGCATTGGATACACTGGAAATAGAATGCTACCAAAAATGGCTCTAAAGGCCTATGGTAAATTGAGTAATCACAGCCACAATATAATTTCTATAGGCTGATGTGCTTATTGTGGTTAACCTCATGATAAGGCCCATAGGAGAGGTTAGGGAGCTGAATATATTATTCAGCTTCACAATACTACAATAAAGTACCTGAGATAGGATATTAGTAGAAAAAAGAAGGTTTATTTAGCTCATAGTTTTGTGGAAGTTCAAGTCCAAGACTGAGTGGCCCCATTGCTTTGGGTCTCTGGTGAGAAAGGAAGATAGTATTGGTAGAAATTCATGTCAGAGCAAGCGGTCACATTACAAGCCAGAAAACAGAGAGGAAAGGGAATAGGCAGGGTCCCAGAGATACATGGATGTTCCATAGGCTTCACTTCTTAAAAGGTACACTGTACCTCCCAACACTGTGCCTTGAACCAAGTCTTTACCTAGGGACCTCTGGGGGCATCAGCTATACTCAAACCATACATTGGCTATTCTCACTGAGGTTTTACTTAGCACTTTGACCACTGGAGAAAGTTTGTCTTAGACCCTTATCCCCCGGAGTGAAGGGTGCTAGGAATGTACATTCTCATCTTCCAATTTATGAGTATATTGTGCATCCACAGGCAACAAGGAAACTAGGTGCCCTGAACTTGAGCTATGGGTAAGAGAATTGCCTCCCTATCTTTGTCTCCAATCATGAGAGAAGAGGATCTTTTGAGAGATGGAGCAAAATATAAGTATTATATTAACTAATGTTTATTGTTTGGCAAGCACTGTATGATTGCCACTATATTTTCATTTCAGTTGTACGTATATCATGCACTTTACACCTACAAGCATATTATTACTGTCCCTTTTAAAAGGCTTAGAGAGATAAAATACCTTGGCCAGTCTACTTCCAGAGGTTGGACTCCTAAAAACTACTTTTCTTTCCCTTTTACTTAAATCAGCAGTTCTTGATTTTGGAGAAGTCCTCAGTCTTTTTGAGACTTTAACTTTAGCTTCTGACCCTCTTTCCTGAGTGATGTATAAATGTGCAAGAAGTATCAAGGTATTCATTGATCTTCTAAAATCATTCCTGGAAGACAGGTAATCTCTAATAAAAGCAAAACAAATCTTATCTAGAGAAAAACTGTATTCTGACTCAGAAATAAAGGCTGGAATTTTGGGAAAAAAAATTAGGTCCCATGAGATTCAAATCACCTTGTTCTTTGAAACCAAATGTATGACCAGTATAATTCTATTTCTCTGGTATTCTCTCTCTCTCTCTCTCTCTCTCTCTCTCTCTCTCTCTCTCTCACACACACACACACACACACACACATAGGCATTACGCACACTCCCAAATCCACAAGTTTTGGAATGGCTGATTTTTACAGTGGTTCCCACTCATAATTAGGTACGGAGATGCTCAGTTCAGAATGATCTTCTCATTTTATTAGAAGTGATGGACCACAAAGCAGTGGTGGTAGGAATTGTCATGAGGATATCTTATTTGAGAAGATCCCAGTTCTTCCTCACTGAGTATGTCAGATGTGTGAGGGAAACCTCCTCTCTGGGCATTTGGCAAAATTCAAATAGGTCAGGGGCTCAGAAAGATTAATTAACCACAGGAACTCTTTCTTGGCTGAGGGGTGCACATAACCTATTATTCTCTTAATAAGGCAGTTTCTTCAGTGATTCATGGGAGCCTGGATAGGCTGAGGAAGAAAACAAAAGAATATTTTCACTAAAGCATCATATGACCTTCTGTCCTAACGTCTATCTATCCCAGAAATTTAGTCATCATCTTAAAAGGGACTAGCTTAAAGCTTTATGTGCCCTTTATGCATAATGAATATTGTTTGACTCCAATTTTATAAAACTAGCTATGCAAAATAGATGAAACTTCCTGTGTCATGTTTAATGTGGTTACCTATCACTATAATTTGAATTATGTGAACAAATGTCTATGATAAAGGAGGACAGGCCTCTCACCTGGTAAAGATTCAATAAAGTGAGGTAAATGAAACGTCTTCAGAGAATCCCCTATGTGTTCTGGAAAGAGTTTTTGGATATTTATGCCATTGGTCATTCATTTGAAAGAAGGAAACAGAAGCATTAAGAAAGACAATAACCAGAAGGAATGTCAGCAATACTGCATTATGAATAAAAGTCAGATAAAGGAATCAATTAATGGATTGATTTCTTAATCACACTGTCTGCTTGTGTTTACAGAGTACTTGTTATATGCCAGTCATTGTGCTCGATCCTAAGGACAGAGCAGCACAAAACACTGACATGGAGTTCTCTGTCCCTCATGAAATCATATTAAGCATACATAGGATGGAGCTTCCCTGGCTTTGGGCTTGCACAATGCTATGGGTCCTGAAGCAAGTTTGGGAGAATACATATTTTAGTTCTTCAGAGAATAGCTCCCTGAGAAAGAAATTCGCATTCTAGTATCCGGAGAAGGTGTGTAAATTATCCAGGCAAAAACAGGGAGGAGGGTAAATAGGAGGAGTTCTTTCTAGGCAGAATGAACGGAACACCATCTACAATGGTTTTGAGAATGGGAAAAAATGGCAGAAGTGAAAAAAAAGTGCAATACATTGGATCACAGTGATTGAAGAAGGAGTGAGTAGGTAGGGCTAGGGCTGTGACAACCCTGTGACTCTGAGACAGGTTTTAACTAGAGGAATGACACGATGATGTCGTTATATTGAAATGATCATGCAGGAATTAGTGTGGGCAAAATACGAGTGTTCCCAAGAGGACAAACTACAACTCCAAATGACAGTGTTTCAGTGAGTGATGCCTTTGCCTTAGATGAATGTAGTGCTCATGGGAGTGGCGAGCGGGGCACGCCAGCAAAGGATGTTTAAGACACAGAACTGATAGGCTGCAGGGATGAGGGTTGGTTGGATCACAGAAATATGTGTGTTCAGGGAGAAAAAGAGGATACAAAAAGCCAAATATTGTGCAGTATAGTGATAATCCCAGCAGACACTTTTTATTTTCCATGTCTTCAATTATGAACTTTGCTGTTTATTGCAATAATTTGCACAATTCTTGCAATTACTTTATGGTTAAATACTTTTCAGAAAAGCCTCCTCCTAATCATTTCAAGGTCATTGTCTCTGTTCTACCCCTGAAGAGGAAGAAGCAAAAGGGTGAAGTGGTTTGCTCAAAAGTAAGTTCTTAGGTGCCCTTTGTATAGGAATCCCTGAACTGCTCTCATGGAAGCAAATTCAGGTCAAAGAGAGCAGCACCATTTTTTTCAGGAAGTGTGTCCTTCAAGAGAAAAGAAAGAACTCAGAAGCTAGGCACGGTGGTGCACGCCTGTAATCCCAGCGGCTCAGCAGGCTGAGACAGGAGAATCTCGAGTTCAAAGCCAGCCTCAGCAACGGCGAGGTGCTAAGCAACTCAGCGAGACCCTGTCTCTACATAAAACACAAAATAGGGCTGGGGATGTGGCTCAGTGGTCGAGTGCACCTGAGTTCAATCCCTGGTACCAAAAAAAAAAAAAAGAACTCAGAGACTTGCAGACAGTGAAGGACAATTTAAATGTAACACGATGCCATCCAGAATGGGTTTGAGGACCTAGTGCTAGGCTGACTGAGGCCTAGGTTTACTCTAAGAGTGAGAGAGGAGAGAGGAGGGCTGTCTGGAAGAATGGGATATAAGCTGGGTTTCTTCTCCTTTCCTAAATAAACTTTTAATTTCAGAACAGTTTCAGATTTATAGAAAAGTTACAAGGGTGGTGCAAAGGATTCCTGTGTATGCCCCAGAATTCCTCTGTTGTTAGCATTTGACATTACTAGGGTACATTTGTCACAGCTAACAAACCAAGACATTTGTTTTGACCAAAGCCCATAGTTTTTTGACTTAGTTTCCCCAAATACCCACTTTGTTTCAGAATCACATCTAGGAGACCACATTAATTTGGGTCATGTGCCTTCTGGGGATCCTCTGGGCTGTGACAGTTTCTCAGACTTTTCTTGTCTTTGACAACCTTGATCAAGGTTTTGAAAAATATGACATGAGTGTATTTTTTTTTTTTTTTTTGGTACTGGAGATTGAACTCAGGAGTACTCGACCACTGAGCCACATCCCCAGCCCTATTTTGTGTTTTATGTAGAGACAGGGTCTCACTGAGTTGCTTAATGCCCCGCCGTTGCTGAGGCTGGCTTTGAACTCGTGATTCTCCTGTCTCAGCCTCCCTAAGTGCTGGGATTACAGGCATGCACCACCATGCCTGGCTTGAAATGAGTGTATTATGTGATGTCTCCCAGTTTGAATTTATCTGATATTTCTCACGATGAGACTAAGGTGATGGATTTTGGGGAAGAAGGTCGCAGAGGTGAAATACCCTTATTGCACCATATTAAAGGCAAATACATGTTTTGTCACCATTGATATTGACTTTGCCTACTTGGTTTAGGTAGTGTTGCCATATTTCATCACAAAGTTACTCATAGTTTGCATTTCCATTCTGTTTTCTTTGGAAGGAAGTGAATCTGCACAACCAACACTTAAAGAGGGAGAGTGAAGCTCCACCTTGCTGGGGGTGGAATAGCTACAGACATTAATTGGGATTCTTTAGCATGGGAGATTTGTCTATTTTTTGTATTTATTTGTTTATTCGATAATTGATTTATATTAATATGGACTCATAGGTATTTATTTTACACTCTGGGTTATATTCCAATACTGCATTGTTTGCTTGATTGCTCAAGTTGTCTGAGCTTTGGTCACTGGGAACCCTGTCAGTGGGCTCCTGATTCCCTGTGGGCTCCTGATGCTCTGTGACATATGGACTAATAACTGTGTGTGTTTCTGAGCACTTCTTCCTTCTGACATTACAAGATGCTCCAGGCTCATTTTACATATTCCTTGTTCCAGTCCTATACCAGCCATTCCTCCAAGGAGCTGTGATTTCTTTAAGAAAACAAGATGTGAAAAGAAAATAATCTGGGCATTGACTGTGTAAGCTAGGTTTTAAAGGACAGTGGGTCATAAGAGAGGAACAGGAATGACATGTGAAGTAGAAAGCCTGGCAATTGCACATTTCCTGGGAATAGAAAAAATTAATTCTATGCAGGGAAAGACATACAAGTAGCTTGAAGGGCTTCTATTGGTAAAAAATAAATTTTTCAGGCTGTAGGTCCAAACTAAACTATAGTCTTCTCCCCACCCCTGCCAGTCCCAAGCCATTTCTTCTTTACTCTTGTCTCGGTGCAGTAACTTCACCTTCTTATTCGTTTGTCAATACCCAAGACCTGGAAGCTGCTATATTTTCCTCCACTCTCTCTTTTCACCAGTGTCCAATAAATGAGAACATTTTTTTCAATTCTGCCTCTTAATAATTTCATAGTCCGCCTTCCCCTTGTCCCAAACACATCTCCTGGTCAGGAATCTTCAATGGCTGCCAGGCTAGTTTTGACACTCCAGTGTTCTATATTCCTTGCAACCTTAGCACATCTGGTTGTCATTCTACCAGCTCAAGGCCATTGGGTTTCCCACTGTATTTAAGGTGAATTCTCATCAAGGCTGACAGACAGGGTGTGACCTGCCCCTCACATACTCTTCTACAGTTGACTTCCTGTTTGCTCTTGAGATCCCCAAATAGGATTTTTGCTCTGTTCCTCAAATGAGTCCCATAACAAAGCCTTAGGTAGATATGGTCTTTCCTGCAGGCTTTCATTTCACCTACACATTATGTATAGATAATTTTTTCCATTTCTGCATTACTTAAATGTCATTGCCTTGGGAGGATTTACTTGGGAGGACAGTGGATGTTCATGTAAGATCCTTAGTACAGATTCTTATAACATCTTAAACTTTCCTTAGGGTTTATTTCCCCATGTTACTGATTAATTTGCTTATTTTTAAAAGTTATTCATTCAACAAATATTTGCTTGGCATTTAATTATAGAACAGAATAGTTGTGGATTTGATCTGGAATGACCAGGTGTTGAAAGCTTGATTGCCAGTGTAGCAATGTTCAGCAGTGGGGCTTCAGGAAGTGATTGGATCAAAGAACTCTGACCACATCAATGGATTAATCCATCAAGGGATTCCTGGTTGTCGTCTTTGTCGTCGTTGTTGTCCTCCTCCTCCTCCTCCTTCTTCTCTTTTTCTCTCTGCTTCCTGGTTGCCTTGAGGTGAGCAACTCTACTCTATCATGCCCTCTCTGCCATGATGCTGTGCCTCACCACAGGCCCATTGCAATAGTACCAGCTGACCATGAGCTGGAACCTCTGAAACTGTGAGCAAAAATAAATCTTTCCTCCATTAAGTTGTTTTCCTTGGGTGTTTTGTCACAGTGGTGAAAAACTGACTAACACAAGAGTTTAAGGTTCTAGAGATGAGCAGAGCAGTAAAAGTGACAGAATAAAGTCATCTTCCACCTGGAGTTTATAGATTGATGGGGAAGACAGAATGGGGAATATGTAAGTATGATATCTAGTATACCTGGCCTGGTAAATACCAGAAAGAGAAAAGTAAGCCAGAGACAGTCAATAGGGTATGCATGGAGTTCGGGTAGTTTTCAATTTAAAGGGATAATCAGAGAAAGCTTTGATAGGAAGGTGAAACATAAGCAAAGACTTGAAGGAGGGGAAGGAATAACCCAGGCAGGTATCCAGGGAAAGAACAGTCCAGGTAGAGACCTTAATTAATGTGTATGCCCAATGAGTTTCAGAACAGTAAACAAGTTGAATTTGAGGTGACTAATACACAGAGTTCTAGAAACCAAGTAGACAATTTATACATGGTTTCAAGTTTAGGAATGGAAATTTCAAACTGGAAATTGAGAGTTATTAGTGTACAGACGGCATCTTAAGACATACAGATAGGTGCAATCTCAGGAGGAGAGATGCTCAGTGACTGAGCTCTGGGCCCTCGGCATTCTCCAGACTGGGAAGATAACAGATGACCACTAAAACAGACTGAGGAATAGAGAGGAAAAGATCCAGGCAGATCCAATACTCTGGAAGCCAAATGAATGAGGGAATGGTCAGTCTTATTGGTATTACTAGCTCTACTACTTATATAGTATTTACGACAAGCCAATCAGTGTTCCGTGCCTTTCATATAGATTAATTTGTTGCATCTTTATCATCTTCCTATGAGATGTTCTCATTTATTTTTCAGATGTAAAATGAAGCCCAGAGATAAATAAGCGTGCCCAGTCCAATAGCTCACAAACACTATAGCTGGAATTTGAACTGAGACTCTCTGGTTTTAGGTTTCTTGGTCTTTAACATGTCATAGGTTTCCCTCAAATGCTGCAGGTGGCTAAGCTCAGAACCAGGAATGATCAAGCAGGGTGAGCAGTGTTCATATCCTTGGTGAACTCAAAAGAGCAGTTTCATATAAGTTGTAGAAATAAAAGGATTATAGTGGGGTCAGTGAGAACCAGGAGGATAAATGTTGAAGACAGAAGATATAGACAATTCTTGTGAATAACTTGGCTAAAGTGGTGTTTGAATGGCTCTAGGGAGATGTGAGATTAAGGGCAATTGTTTTTAAACAGGGAAGAAGTTATGATATATTTGTAGGCTGGTTGGAATGAAAGGGTAGGAAAAAAATGAATGATGTCCTAGAAAGGGGAGAATTTTAATTTCGTATTTGTCACTAAATAATTACTGGCTGAGCTGCTTCATGTATCTGTTCTCTGCTGAAGTATGTGCTTGGTGAATGCATGAGGAATGATCTCATGCATTCTCAGGAAGTTGAAAGGAGAATCTTGGCTCCTCTGGCACTCCATACCTTCCTGTCCAAGAGTCACCTGTCTGTACACCCAGCTCTCACCTGGCATGAGGCCACCTGTTCATATCTTCCCCTGACAATCCAACTCCAAAACCACCAGGCATTGCTGCTGGCAAAAAAATAGGGAGAAGTCACGGCACCTAGGACACAGTGAAACTTTCCCCCAAACCCTTGAGAATCTTCTGGGGAAGCTGTGTCACTGTGCCTTCCTCCAGCCCCACACCCTTAGTTCTTCCAGATGCCTGGGTCCTACCCCTACTCCCTTGCTACACTGAAGCCCTGGGCTCTGTTCTCACTGCCTTTCATTTTCCAGTATCAGGGGTGATTTCCCTCCATTTGTGCACTTTGGGTGGACTAGGAAGTGCCCCAAAGCAGATGGGAGACTCTGGGAAATGTGTTTCATCCTGCCAACCCCTGGGGATATAACAAAGTTCCAAGGTTGGGGAGCTGAGCTCATTCAGTTGCAGGAGTGGGTCTCTTCTAGCAGGAAACCATGATTGTTTTTAAGGCATTGGCTCAAGTGTGGAAGAGTGTTGTTTTCCAACCTCATGTTTGAGGATATTACTTAATGCATGTTTATAAAAAAAGGCATAAGAATGGATAATACCCATGTGGCATATAAATAAAACGGAATAGTATTCAGCCAAAATAAAGAATGAAATCCTATCATTTTCCACAGCATGGATGGAACTGGAGAACTTCATGTTAAGTAAAACAAGCCAGAAACAAAAAGCATCACCTGATCTCACTCATATGTAGAATCTGAAACAGATGATTTCATAGAAGTAGAGAGTAGAATATGGATCACTAGAAGCTGGGAGGGGTAAGGGGGAGCAGGGATAGAGGAAAGGTGGATAATGGTTACCAAAATACAATTAGGTGGGAGCAATACGTTCTAGTGTCCTATAGGGTGACTATACTTTACAACAATTTATATTTCATAAAGAACCAGAAGAATGGAATTCAAGATTTCTCAATACAGAGAAATGATAAATGTTAAGGAGATGAAAATGCTAATTACCCTCATTTGATTGTGGTACATTGTATGAGGTATTAGATTGTCACACTGTACTCTGTCAATATGCACAATTACAGGTAAAAATAACAGAGGCCTTCTATAGTATCCAAGATATCACACACACACACACACACACCCCTGGGACCATGCTTCTCTCTGCATCTTGCACACACACTCACCCATGCATGGACTCATAATTAGGCTCTTGTCTTGCTTCTCCCCAGACCAACCCACCCTGTCAGAAGCACAGTCAGCAGTACCATGCGCCCATGTGGGCCTGACCTGCCTACACTGTTTGCCTAAAATACTTGTGAGTATATATACAGCATGGTACGGAACTAATTTTTGAAGCAAGTGTGGGGGCTCCAGGGCACTCTGCCATTTCCTCTTGTCCCTAAAGCTGTTAAACTAAATTATAGGGCTGGGGGAACGAGAGGCCAGCTGTGCTTCAGCTGCAGGCTCCAGTTGTTGTGACAAAGTGAAAAGTGTGGGCACCAACAGATCATTAGCTGTGTAGCCAAAAATAGGCTGATGATTGGATTGCACACTCCACTTGGAGGAGAAAGTATGGACCCATCTCAGGCCAGTGCTGGTTCTAGCCCAGAATGGTACCAGCCCTTTAGCCAAAAGAGAATTGGCAATTGTCCCTAAAGCACTTCTTCACGTTCTTCATATTTTATTACATTGGGGCAAGTTTTATTTATTTTTTCTAAACTTTTTGAAAAATTGACAGGGTTTTTGTCTCTGTTTTGGTTTTGTTTTTAAAATTTCCCCACAATTTCCTGTAGCGCTGCCTCTTTGGCTAAGTTCAACTTTACTGTTGACTATAATTACTGTGAGGCTTGCGAAGAGAGTTGAAAAATTGAGGTTGACATTAAAGGTGCATTACACTTGAATAAACCCAGAGACAGAATATCGCACATTGGTTTGGAGTTGCCCCTGTGTTTTGTCTAGATTAACAAATTTAGACGGCTTTTGGTTTGCATAGCATTAATAACTGCTGGGGTAATCTCTGGAACTTGTAAACACTGCTCATAAATAGTTGCTAAAGTGTGAGGTTGAATAAACATTACCTCAATGGTTTGGGAAGAATTGGCCAGAATGGAACCAAATTGTGCTTTGAAACAGGACCTTTCTCATTTGAAAGGAGTGGAGAGAGAACAGGATCAGGACACTAAGAAGTGGCTACTTCAATTCCTTGGATATTCAGCAATCTGCAAATGACCATCAACAGTTGACATCAGTTGACAACAGTTGTGATACCTCTGTTTCTCTCTCATTATCTCTCAAATGTTGATAATACTCTACACTACTAACATTTCATGCACTCACTTATTCATTTGCATGATGGAAAAAGAGTTGAGAAGTTTTTTTATTTTTTTCTGTAGCCAAGTTGCATGCACATACGTATTTTAACCTTGAAGGATCCATAGGAGTCTTCTAATTCAGCATCGTTTTACAAATCTCAGATCTAGGAAGCTATAGTTGGTTGAGCTCTGCAACAGCCCAACTAAGGTATAATTTCTCAAGGCTTCTGCAGTCTGTGGCTGTCAGCTTCACCATCCTTAGCCTCAGTCCCCCCCTTACAATGCAGCACATATCAAGGGCAGATATGGAGTGGTATGGACGTGGAGAAGGCTTGGTGGGGAGATGTGCACAGATGAAGATAGACGAAAATGTCATGAGAGGACTCAAAATGTAAAGTTACATAGAAGCCAGTGTTTAATCATCAACTTAATTTTCCTTTATTCTTCTTTTCACACATTCTAAAATATTGTTCAATAAAGTTAGCAAATATCCTTAAATGACATAGGGAAACACTCTTGATCAGGCAGGACTTTGTCTTATTCATAATGAACTGCAAGGGCAGTGATGTTCACCAGGAGGTTACCACGAGCTGGGGTGATTGTAACATGGTATACTATATAGTATCTTCTCATAAAGAGTCTTTGAGGTAAATACTATTATCACTAAGGAAATATAAATTTTAAGGAAGGTAGTGTATTTGTCCAAGGACATGTGACTAAAGGTGTAACCAGGATTTTAAGCAAAAGAGTCTGACAACTCACCTTAATTTGCTCTTATCTCTGAGCCAATCATTGGGATGCCAGAACTTTCCAGGTGTCATGCAAAGGCTCAGATTGTCCAGTGCTGGTGATTTTTTTGTTTGTTTTTGTTTGCTTGTTCAGAAATACTCAGATTATTAATGAGACTTTTTGTTTCTTTGTGTGAAATAAACGTGTGTTGAACACCCATGGTCAGGATCCATGCAATGCTTTTAATGAAGGGCATGTATTTCTTCTGCATTATTCTACTCTCATTGGTCCAATCAACAGGAACAAGGATGGCTATGTGGAGGCTGTGCCTAAATGAAACAACCTTGCTAGAAATGACCTGGTTTTCTAAAGTCAGGATACTCTGGGTCAAAGCAAATATTTTGGTGAAATGTTTCTCTGATTGCATAATCATTTAATTTATGACCAACCTCCAGGTTTTTCTTGACAAGTTTATCATCTTCAGTTCTGTAATAATGGGCAGATTGTCAGTGACATGGCTAAAGCCTAACTCCAATGCCATGGTCTCCCAGGAAGCTTCACTAGTTCTCACTCCTGCTAGAAAATAGTGGTCTCTGTAGCACCACGACTTTTGCTGGGAACACCCTTAGAGCCTGGGTGTGCCTGGCCCCTTGTCAGTTCTTTGGCCTGCAAAGTGAAAGGAGCACAGGCTACACAGACAGAAAGCCTGTGCCCAGCACTCATTAGCTGTAAGGCCTGGAGGGCTTAACTTCTGTCATGTAACTTTCTATTTCATTACTTCCATTCCATAGATAATGGAAGTAAGATTTGTCCTTGGAGGTTTGGATGAAGAGTAGATGTAAAAGCAGGTTAGATAGTAGCATGATGTCTGACACAGAGGAATGCACAAGTGCAGCTATTATTATAATAACTATTAGTGGAGATACTTAAACATATTAAATACATCTGACAGTTTGCATGCTTCTTCAGAATAGAACCCATTTGTTTAATATTGTTACCTCCATCAGTCCTTATATACATTTTAGACACTTGTTAAATATCCCTAAAATTAAAATGAACATATATACATATATATATATAGTGCACATGTATAGACATATTATATACACTAGCATTAGAATCAAATAAATATGTGAATATATATTTCATATAGTGTGTACTGGAATTCAGATTTCACCTACCATTTTGATTATCCCTTAATCACCAACAGGTTAATAATTTGAGAACTAATTTTACAACAGTTTTGTGGTCTTATTGATGTTAGGGTAGCATAAGATTTTTATGTAAATTTAGAGAGGAAACCAGGGCTCTGAATTCTGGGTCTGGACTCATTCCTGTGGGCCCCTGGCACTGCAGGTTAAGTGAGAGCATGCGTATAGTCACACCAATGCACCTCGACAGAGGTTATTTATTACTTACTCCCCAACTACTTATTTGTTCCTGTGTCACAAAATCTGCCTGTGAAAGGAGGTTCACTGTGCTGACCGTGAGCAGAGGGAACAATCCTCATTTGTTTCTTGGGAAACAAGGCGGGTGATTGACCGGGCCATGTCTCCCGTGGGGAATAAACCAAGTGAGCCTGGGTGGGGTGTCAGGGGGCGAAGGCCTGGATCAGGAAATGTCTCACACCTTCCCACTTCAGGACACTTTGGCATGCACCTAATTTTTTTTGTCATGCCTTTTGTTCTGGTGAGGCTTTTGCTGTCGGGGAGATTATATAGACAGCCCTAGCACCAAACATTTATTTAAAGTGAAATAGCACCAGCTGCCATTTCTATGTCAGTGAAATAGATTCTTTAGGGGCCTTTTCCTCCAGAGTCTGTCAAGGCAGACAAAGATAACAGCCTGCCAGGACTCCATCCACTGCAGGAGGCGTCACTATTAAATCCCAGGAATGTGCTCTCAGCTCCTCCTCTCTCCTCTGCTTGCCTTTGTTTTTTCAAATGAGCAGGATCTTGGGTGGGCAAGGATCTTACTGGGAGATCTTAACTTAGCATTCCCTCTCTCAAAGCTCCAGGATATCTTAATTCTTATCCTTGGTGCCCAGTACTTAAAGCACATAAAAAAGAAAACTTTAGATTGAAGTTGAAAGAAAATACCAGAAATGGCATTTGGAAGCAATGAAACATGGCACTCGACAGATGAGACTGCCGTATTAACCATACGTTTTCATGAGCAAATTTCAGTTGCATGGGCCATTAAAAGCAAAACAAAAACCATAATTGCCCTTAATCTCTATTCATCCTGCATGTGTAAATCCTGTTCAAAGGGAGATTTTGAGGTGGAAGATCAAGAGAAAAATAAGCATGCATCTTTGGACAGTGCCAGATTTGATCCCCTTTCTTTGAAGACTTGTTAAGAACCGGACAGGATCCAGAGGTGGGAGCCCTCCTTGAGTGAAGAGCGAGGTGACTTGGTTTAAAACACTGGACTTGGGTGCATTGTCTCTGTCAGTCCCATCTGTGTCCATAAGCCCTTTTGTGTGCGTTAAATGCTTCTAGAGTTTTGGCTCAGAAACTGAGCGAGATGATCATGTCTGCATATGTGCTTTCTCTTAACCTTTCTTAAACAAACAAATAACTGCTTAAAGTAGAGTGAAGCAACTTGTGTGGCTAAAGAGTTACAGGTACAGGTTGGGAGTGGAAGCCACAGGGAAAAGAATGGCAATTTAATCAGATTATAGACCCCGGAAAAGCATCCCCCCAGTAATTTATGATTCTCTTCCTTAGTTCCCCCTAAGAATGAAGGTTCTCGTCAATTCCCTGTCACCTTATTCATACAAATATTATTTTAGAAATGGGAGACAATTTAATGCAATGATCTTGATTTTAATTAAAGAAAGTTATTTCCTTATTAATAAAAAATTAGAATGTGAAGAACTCATGCTCTCTTGGGCTCAGATATCATGATTCCACTCAAGAATATTTTGTAAAATGTATGACAGTTGAGAGTTAGTGTTATATGTGCCCTGCATAGGGTATGATAATATAATTTGCACTGCCATTAACTCAGGCAAACACTGTGCAACAACAGAGTGACCATAATCCATACATCTTATTTATTTTCACATTTATAAAAATGAGATTGAGTTACTGTATGATGGGTAAAACACCTTTCTCCTCCTTTCATATGCCCAACATTTTTTTTCCAAAAAAACTTATTTATTCTCATACTGACATTTCTTTTAGGCATGGCTCCACTTTGACATTTTAAACTCTCTTGAGTTTCTCTAATTATCGCTGTCATATTCCCTTTCTCCCAGTAGGTTTAAATCAATTGGTACTTATCCCTCATGTTTTAGGAAATTGGTTTGGACCCTAATGTTTGGCCTTAAATGAAAAGTTTGAATGAAGAGTATTTCCATGTTTCTTTCTTTCCATAAAATCAGAAGTCATGAATAAAGAGGAGGAACCATTTCTGATCTGACTGGTGTTGGGGGGAAATCTTTTAATTGAATTTAAGGTTAGATTATTGTGGGTCTGTTTGCATGGGCTCTTATTTTCAGTTTGAAGTCCTAAAGAAAGAAAGTTAGTATCTTTTTCTTCACTAGGCAGATAACTTCACTTTTTGATTTTACACTGACCTCCAGCTCTAAACCTTTGCCTGGGACCCCTCTGTAATGGATAGGCCAGTGAGAAACTCTGACTTCTGTACATGATGCCACTTTGATCAGTTAAACTTTAAAGGGTAGTTTCTTCAAAAGATGTTGAAAGCTGCTTTAAGATCAGTGACCTCATAACAAATACTAAGCTGCTACTTCTCATCAAATTTCCTCCTAAAGAAGCATATGTAACTCTTCAAAACTTTCCTTTATTCAAATTGTCACACGGAACCAGAAGCCCATAGCATGAGAAAAACAGCCCTTCAAAATTACCATCTCCTTTAGAAAGTGAAAAATTATGCTTAGATTATTGTTCCATGAGAAATTACAATTCCTTGTGTCATAGATTGTGACTTAAACCATTACAGTCGTTCTTTATGAACTCAGGATGGAAAGGAATTGGAAACCTCTAAAACCCCATAGATTTATGCTTGTATATGATTTCTTAGCCCAGAAATAGATTTTTCTTGGTAGCTTCTGAAAAATAATGGGAATTTTTGCAAAGTATATTGTGTTAAAGAATAAGAGCTTAATTTTCTTACAAATAACTATTTAATAACAAATATGAATTTAGATAAAGCTTATATAAGATAAGATAAATAATAAGAAAACATAGGCACATATTTAGCTAATTTCTCTATCGGAAAAGACTTTCCAAAATAATAAGCAATTTGAGAAATCACAAAGAGTGGTATATTTGCTTGCATAAGACTTTAAAAATCATAACAAAATTTGTGTTTCCTTTTTTTTGGTTATACGATAGAGAACTATTTAAGAATCAGCACTAGTTATATGAACTAGATTAAAGATCGAGCATTTTTAAAAAGACTTTAAATCCGTATATATCTTTATGTATTAAAAATTCATTGATACAATTAAATCAAAACGAAAAAAGGAAAAGTATTCGCAATAAGCCTAATGATGAGGAGTCACTGTCCTTCAAATTTAGAGAACTCATGCAAATCAATAATTGGAATATAGTCAATAAGACTATACAAATGATAGAAGAGGAAATCGAAATTTCTGATAAACTATAAAAATATTAACTGTTAGTTGTCATGTTTGGTCAGGGTCCAAGATGCCCAGATAAGGAAGCTGGTCAGCAGAGCTGCAAGCCAGATGTGACGTCACTAGTGGACATGCCTCCTGTCAATCAGTGAGTTTTCCTGACCCATCAGGAAGGACTATGGCCTTCTCTTCCTGTACCCAACCCCTCCCCTTCCTGACCGGGTTTTCTTGAAATTCTCTAAGCACGGAATCTCCGACGCCATTTCTCCTGACCCGCTCTGATGGACAGGGAAGTGGTCTGAGGGCTCGCCTCCCAATAAAGCCTTGCCGAGTGGCTTAATTCATCTTCTCCTGGTCGTGTGAATTTTACATTAGTCATCAGAAATTGAAAGAGTGAAAAGAAAACTAAACATCAAAGAATTAAAAGAAATACTAATTGCTGACAAGGACATAGTAATTGAGCATTTATATATGTAACTAGTAGAATTATAAACTTATATGACCTATTGGAAAGATAATTTGGCACTATGCATTAGGGAGATTCTAGTTTTATGCATAAAATCATTCATTACATTGTTTTTATGCCTAGTAGAAAATTAGAAGTAACCAAATGATCAAAAAAAATTCTTGCAGGTTATAAGATATATAGAACAGACTCATTAAATGGTTACTCATGGACAGTTTTTAACAGAAAAGAAAGATGCCCAGGTTAATTATAAAAAGCGTACAAAGGTAAGTATTCAGTAAGCTCAAATATGTAAAATTCTATTTACATTAAAAAATGCCCACATATATATCAAAATATGGGAACACTTAGTTCTGGATTTTATTCTTTATACTTCCTGTGTTTCCCCTATTGTGAAATGTTTAGTATATTTCTGGGAGTTTCCAGAGTTCCCAGGCGAGTTTTACATAGGGGTGTGAACTTTTATGACTGATTCAATTATTTCCATGGAGGTTATTAATGTGTGTGTATTTATATAAAATCAGTTGGTGTTTCTAGCTTATATGCTCTGTAGAAATGTATGCATAGTATATAATATGAACATGTTAGTATATTAATGTTAACTCATCAATTTGCATGATTTTAATAATTTATTAATATGACATGTAGCATAATATATCAACATATATACTTATAATAGCACCATATATTGACATGTCAATATTTTTATATCTTAATTTATATAACATAGTGGATTTCTGCTTACAGCAAAGGGATAAACACATTTGAACTTAATTTGGAGTTATCTCAACAGATCCTACATAATTATTCCCTTTATAATGATACCCCCCATATATAATTCCTTAAACTGATGTCAAACCCAAGGATTTCTGAGACCCACTTGAAGGCTCTCATACTTCTGCAGCCTGTGCCACAACAAATCTCCATACAACAAAGTCTTTTGGACAGTGCCCTGGCTCTTTTGTAATAGAGTATGACTTTTATAAGGTGTTAAGAGTTGCTGTGAATGGACATTGTCACCCATAACTTCAGTGCTCAGATTAGCTAAATATGTTTCCTTTGAAAAAAAGAATTAAGTTGATCTCCAAGAAAGGACAAACACATGGGAGAATCAAAGGGTTCTTTCAGATTTGTAAACCTAATATCAAAGAATTTAGAAGTCTAACCCAGCCTTACAGGTGTCCTTTGCTTTGATCATTAATTAAAATGTGACTTCTATCCACAGTGTCACTGTTGGAGGACTTGACAAAACAAAGTATGTCAGGTACCTGACAATTTCTTATAATGCCTTGAAAGACAGGTGTTCATTCCTGTAAAAGCTTTGAAGCTAAAAATAAAATAAAACAAAATTTAAATTAAAGGATATTCCCAAGCACATAGTAATCATCTTAATACGTACATTTCAGGGTCTTTTTTCCTCCCTGATGATGATGGTATAGGTGGGGGGGAAGGGCGGTTGGTGTTAAAGACCGGCAAAACCCCTGGCTGGAAAGGAATGCAGAAAATGGGGTAAAGTAAAGCCTTGTAAGTCATTTGAGATCAATTGTCAGAGAATGTGTCTCAACGGTGTCATTATCAGATTAATATTTGAGTTCCCATTTAAGCTGGAATTATTTGGATAACAAAAATCAAAAGAAAAGTTTTTACAAACAATTTTGCCTTGGAGCCAAAGAAACGTATCAGAGATGGATTTTTGTGATTTTCCACCACACCTCTGAAATTCCTGTAAGCTTGTGTGTTTCTCCATAAAGAGTCATGGACATCCTTACCTTCATAGCCCTGGCTTGTTTTATCTTGAGTCAAAATTTGGAGAAAAACAAAATTCTTGTCATTTCATATGAGTTTCACGTGGACTATAGACTAATTGCAAAACAATCAGCAAAGTATGTCTAATCATTGTGAAAACATGATTTATTTGATAAGTTACTCTACATTGGATGTAAAAAGGGATACTTTAGCAGTGGTGCCTGCCTGTAATCCCAGTGACTCAGGAAGCTGAGGCAGGAGGGTCCCAAGTTCAAAGCCAGCCTGGGTAACTTAGTGAGACCTTGTCTCAAAATAAAATAAAAATGACTGGGGATGTAGCTGAGCAGTAGGGCACCCCTGGGTTCAATCCCCAGTGCTGGAGAAAAAACAATATAGATGAAAAGATGTCTCAACTGATTGCGGCTTTCTAATTTCCTCATCAGCATTTACTAGAGCTAGGGTCTCTACTCTACGTTTATGAATGAAATGTTCCTGAACTTTGAAGTAACTTACAATGTAGAATAGTTGGCAGAGCTGTAAAACTGGGAGTAATCAGCAAATTAAAACATTCAATGAAATGTATAGACTAAAAAACCAAAGAGAGAAAATCAAAAGAAAAGTGGAGAAATGCATTATGCTTAGTGTTAAATGAATGGAATACAGCTTCATGAAAGGGTTGCCAGGGGATAAGGTCGGGGCAGTGTGACTACTCAAGAGAGAACTCCTAAGGAGCTAGGATTCCAGAGGTCCACTAAGAAAGGAGTTTAATGTAATAGAGTGGTAGGAAGGTTGCTGGTCTGGATAACTCTCTGTGGGAAGGTGTTTTTTTTTTTCCAGTGGGTCTCACTAAGGACAGGCTGAGGGTGAAGAAGCCATGTACAGGGGCTTGTGGGTTGGGTATGACTGAGAAGATTTAATCTGGGGGTGAAGGACTTGGCTGAAGGGTAGCTATCATGGGATTAATATGGTCAATAATTTTGGTGGAAAAAATTACCGATGCTGAGTGAAAACAACATCCATCAAAAGCAGGCAGGCAGTCAGAGGCAATACACTGACGTTCTGTTCAGACTTCAATGAGGTCTTTAAAACCAATTTTTAGATGATTTTTGACAAGAAAAGATGTTCACAATGGGTCTATAGAATATTCCCATTTTTTAAAACCTGTATTGACAAGGAAAAGAAGACCCAGACTGAGGACTGTGGCATCGTGATCATTCTATTCTGTATTCCGTGCCTTCCAGCTCAGCCCTGGGCTTTTGTCCTGTGTTTGGTTGTAGAAATTGATTCTTTTGAATAAGTAGTTTTAGAGTTATAGCAATTCCCATGTTTGTGGAGATGTTTTTAAAGAAATTTTGTCTTTTCTGTTCTTTCTGCTCACTGCATCACCACATGCTTTTAAGTTATGCTTATTTCTATGTCTTGGTTATCTCAGGTGAATTGGGTTTTGTGGAAACTCCAAGGCATACACAACACCATCCCCTGCCCCCTAGACCCTCCTCCTCTGATTCATGCTACAATGTTGCCCTCTGTTGACCTCCAGGGTCCATAGTTACCACAGCTTTCTAAAGCATTTTTAAATTTTTTAAAATTAAAATTTAAAAAATTGATAGATAATGATTGTACATATTTATGGGGCATAAACATACATATAGACATACAATGTGGGATTCCAGAGGTCCACTAAGAAAGGAGGCTAATCAACATTTCCATTTCCTTAAACATTTGTAATTTCTCTGTGTTGGGGAGCATCAAATGTTGCTATTGGGTTTCCATTGGTCTCATCTACATTATTCAATCTAATGTCCAAATGGATGGTGAAATCATTCCTGGGGAAAGTTATGTACTTGCTATTTCACTTCTAGAATGAAGATTTTCAGTGAGTTTTCCCAAACATTGTTTTCCTTGGAAAGTGTTGAGTCTGCCTGATCAAGGAGCCAGCAACTGACCTCTCCAAGAAAACTCAGGACACCTCAGAGAATTTCTGTTGACAGATGAGGCTTTGACTTCATGCACAATCACAGCTTCATTCTTCATCAGACCCAAATCAATCTCTGGTACTCTTTTGTTGTCCTCTCATTACAAAAATAACCATTCTGAATGATGACATTGGCCTTGGAAATAATTCACTATGCTTTGAATTGTATATTATTTGCCTCACTTAGGTTTCCCAACAACCCTATGAAATAGATATCTTATGACCATTTGACTAATAAGAAAATTAAGATTCAGAATTTGAGTAAGTTCACACAGCTATAAAGTGGCAGACATTAGGTCACATTGCTGTCTTCAATCTGGTTTGTAGATGAGCACAGGACTTATGGAATGCACTTTCCTTATTTCAGTATTTGTAAGAGATATAAGATACTTAAATAATACTGTCTTTAGTAGTATTTATTGAGTGAATAACTGAAGTTTCAGGAATTACCATTAATTTAATGGTAAAATCTAAAGATTTTTCCTGCCCTTCCTATGTAGGCTCTGATGTTCTTGAGAATTGAGTGTGGAATCCTGTTGTCCTCAGATGGAATTCCATGGAAATGAGTCAGAGAGGGTGAGGTGAGCCATTCATTTTTTTATTCTTCAGCATAATTTGTTGTTGTTGTTGAATATTGAGTTGAGTTTCCTGAGTGGAAACCATTTGAGCACCTTTCTGGACAATATGCTGAAATGATAAAGAAGATATTATATAAGCTAATTGAACTAATTACCAAGAAACTATTTTTAATTCACTTTCTCTCATACCTTTACTTTAATTCAAAACATGAGCTTCAAAGATGGAAATTTAAGGATGTTCAGGAGAGTGGTAGTATAAATTTAGTGGGAAAAAGTCCTAATCAAAGCATCAGAACTAGGTCATAAAGTGCCACCAAGTCTACTGATGTTTCCCATTGAAATAAATCCAAAGGTGGTGATTAGAGTTCCATCTTCCAACAACAACACTGTGTCTCAGAAGTTTAGAATTACAGTGTCTTCATGCATTGAAATGAATCATGAGGATTAACCTTACAAGATTCTGAAGAACTGAGTTCCACAGAGGTTTGGAGACCTGGGCAAAGGTGGAAGGCTAATTCATTAAGGCTGAATTAGCTTGCTACTCAGTGTCTGTTATTACATACTCTTATTTTCTCTTTTTCTCTTCTATTTTAAAACAAAAACAAACAAACAAAAAAACTTTCTAAAGATAAAGAACCTCAACCCAATGGGAAACTTTCATCTGGCAAACTCCACCTCTCATGATCCCCTGATCCCCTGAGCAGCAGGATGCATGGCCATTCCCACAAATGCTGAGAGCTCACTAATTTTATTGGCTAGTGAGGTGGCAGTGATAGCACATAATGAATTTTTAACATGTTTGAATGGCCTTTTTTCTTTCTTTCTTTTTTTCTTACAGTTGATGAACTCTGGGCAAGTATGTAGTTTTAAGCACATGGAAGGATTTTACATCACAGCTGCCAGAGCTTTTATTGAACACAGGGAAATATTGGAACACTTAGTTGTGTCACTGTTTTCTCCAGGTATTATAAAATTTCTACACATAGGCAGAAACTGTTGGCTTGCTCATCTTCCTGGTAGATGGGCCACAGTGTGCATTTAATAAGTTAAAATCTGGAAGAGTTTCTAAACAGAGAAAGCATGTACATTTGTTCAAGATTGCCATTAATTGGCTGATTTATGGAGTGACCGAATGCAAAAAAACATGGAAAGAAACAATTGCAGACAGCTTGAGAAAATGTCCTTTATCCTTTCCAGAATATTTCTGATTTTTATTGTCATTAGCATCTGAGCATTTCAGTATAGTTTGCATGTTTTAACAAACAGCCTAAATGCATTTTTAAAAACTCTCACTTGTAAGTATTGACTAAGTAAATTTTACTCATTGTGGTAATGGTGAGAAAGCAACCTGGTTATGATCAAGTTGTCAGCATTTCATTCATTTAAAAATGCAAATATAATTAGGGAAACTTTTCTTCCTTGCTTATTCTTCTCTGTTGCCAATCCTCAGGCCTGATGGGTTAATTCTCCCTCTAGGGAAATAAAGGTAAGGTATGATGTCTGTTTACAGGCTTTAAAAGATAATATGCTATGTAAATTATTTTTCATTTTTACATTTAGATTTATTTTCTTTCATGGTTTTTATTGATTTGAATACTTCTAGATTAATCATCAGGGTACAATTCTAAACTTAATTTCATTTTAGGAATAAAACTATCCAATGATAAACCTTACCTTTTATAAGCTTCCTAAATTCAAATAAGATTTTTTTTTGAAAGTTTGGATTTAGTTTAAAAAAATCAAACAGCCTTAAAAATGTATTAAATCCCAAATAACTGACTTATCTAACACTTTTACATTATATTTGATATTTTTGTTTCTGGTATATAGTCTTAGAGAAAAAAGGAGGTAGGGTACATTGAAAGTTTTCTCTGGTACATTTATTGTTGCGAGCATTTTGTTTAAAAATACAACTATTTTAAGGAAAGAAAATGCAGCTCCTTAATTATCTGTCTTCATATAAGGTTATAAATTGGAAGTATATTACCAGTTTTACTCATTCATTTGTTTCAACAAGTATTTATGAGACACTGTGTGCTGAAATTTACCTGATTTAGAAAACCCAGCATGATTAGGACAAAGTTCTTACTTTTGAATTAGACCCTGAAGGATAACGGAAGCTTTGGTAGTCAGTCACCTAATACATATTGAGCATCATCTGTGGTACCCATTTTACTGAGCTCTGAGGATATAGCAGGCAATGAGCCAGGTGTGGTTTTTGCTTCAGTGAAGCTTGGGATAAAAAGCCATCCTCAAACACAGGTATAGGTGTGTTAAGCCCCAGGCCCTAAAGGTTAGATATAGGAAAGCATACTTGTCAAGGGTGCCAGAAGAGAGTTTACTAAGGAAGAATTGTTTCAGTTTATTTTCGAAGTAATAGTTATAGTCAAGAAAAGCAACTCAGAATTAGGGAAATGCAAATCAGAACTACTTTAAGATTTTATCTTACTCCAGTCAGAATTGCAATTATTATCAAGAAAATAATACAAATAATAAGAAATGCTGGCAAGTTGTGGGGAAAAGGTATACTCATACATTGTTGATTGGACTGAAAATTAGCACAAGCACTCTGGAAAGCAGTATGGAGATTCCTCAAAACACTAGGAATGGAACCACCATATGACCCAGTTATTCCACTCCTCAGTATTTATTCTAAAGAATTAAAGTCATCATACTACAGTGATACATGCATAGCAATGTTTATAACAGCACAATTCATAATAGCTTAATTATGGAATCCGTCCAGGTGCCTGTCAATGGATGAATGGAAAAAAATTGTAGTATATTCACACAATGGAGTTTTATTCGGCCATAAAGAATAAAATTATGGCATTTGCCAGTAAATGGATAGAACTGGAATATCATGCTAAGTGAAAAAAGCCAGACTCAGAAAATCAAGGGTTAAATGTTTTCTCCCACATGTGGGAGTCAGAACAAACTACGGGGAAAGGGGTATGAGATCAGATATTATAAAGATATCAGGAAGATCAGTAGAGTAGAAGGAGATCAAGAGGGAGGGAAGGAGGATGGGAAAGGGGAGGAAAAGAATTTTGCAAAATCATGCTATGTGCATATATAAATATACCACAGTGAACTGCACCTTTATGTATGTATAAAGCACCAATCAAAAATAAATAAATAAACAAATGAAAGGAGAGAAAAAAAAAGCAAAGTTGCTCAGGAGTGGAGGTTGGGACAAGACAGGTATTCCAGACAGAGGAAATAGTTTGTGCCATGGTAGTGTGGTGGGACAGAGTGGGTGCATCTGGGAAACATGAAAAGACAGGTATGTGATGTGAGAGAGACAGAGAGGGAGTGGAGCCAGGTGAATCCAGTAGTGCCAAATCAAGTCCCCTCAGCATGCAGCCGAGTTCCCTCTAGGAGGATACTACATGTGCAGCTGCCAACCTGCACAAACAAACCAACAGACTCAAAGTGTGAAGTCTCAGGATCTATCAGGCCAAATTCATTACCTCAAGGAATTTGGTATAAGACCTCAAAACTTTTAGTTTTACAACAGTGTACCAAAATAAAACTAGTACTAATGAAATACCAACTTTAGATTTCTGGCTCAGGGTTCCCCTGTCTTCAGATTTTTCTTAAGGTTGTCTAAATTTCAGTCATGAGTTTGTTCCTCTCTGGTTCTTTTAGCAAACCAGGTGTTTTGAGATTGCTCAAGTCAGGGGGTTGGAAAGATTCCAGATATGACACACATCTCCTTTCAAGATGTGGAAACAGCAATAAACAAAAGTGGTTATCAATGTGTAAGAGTGAATCTGTTGTGGGGAAAAAAAAAAAACAACAGCACAAAACAAAACCCTCAAACTTCTGAGCAATAAGATCATTTTGGAAATCTTTCCCACATTGAGCAATAGGTCCATATCAGAGCTGAGTTTAGTAATTATTTGAATTGGACCAGTTGCTAGAAAGAAAGTAAGGGTTTATTTATAGAGGAAGATAATAATTTTGGGAAGAATCAGCATGATTTAAGATTTTTCAGATGAAACCAGCATACTCAGATCTCAACATCATCTGTAGATATCATCTTATTTGATTCCTCTTCTATCTCCAAAGAAAAAATAAATAAAGCACATTCTCTGGATCTCTTGGATTACATGCTAAGTATAATTAATATGTCTGTTGAATTTCCTGTGTGGGTGGCACTGTGTAACGGTTCAGGGGAAAAAATGTTTCTTTCAACACTTTGAGCATCACCAGTCATTCAATTCAACTCTTTCAAATGTCCTTTGCTCCATGGACTTGCTTTGAAGTAAAATTATTTTAAACACTACTGAATGTACTGGGGGTTGGTGTTGTTTACAAATATCTCAATTTCTCTAAACCACACATATTAGTGAGCTCCACGATGTGTCAATATCTATTGCATCTAATGCTCTGTTCTGCCAGCTAGAACTCTCCAAAGTGGATATATGTACATTCTCTTGGGGTATTTGTGCTTTCCTTGTATTTCGATTCAAACCAGAGTACCCTTCACACCTCAGGCAGGGATTTGGCAGTGCATTCACTAATATTTACCTTTGTTTCCTGTTTGACTACTAAGAAATCACTGATTCTCTGGAAGTATGGGCTGTAAGATAATGAGATTTTCATGAATTGGAAAAAATGTGATGATAAACCATTACATAGGGTAAAAATATAGCTAACCTAGACAGATAAAACAAATAACCTGAGGATAAATGGAAAGAAAACACTTAGATTCAGATTCACTTGGCTCTAAATCCTGATTTATCATTTATTATGTTTCAAATATAAATGGATATTATACATGCTCTAAAGGTGATGAGAACTTGTGATAATACACATAAATCATTTTGCTTGGGCCTATCTGTTTAGGAAATAGGTACCTAATAAATTATGGTTGTTATTATATAGTTGGCTCCCCATATTCATGGATTATATAGATTCAATAAATTATGTATGGATTGGAAATATTTGGGGAAGATTGTGTCTGTACTGAACATGTACCAACTTTTTCTCATTATTATTCTCTAAATAATATAGTAATTATTTACATTGTATTAGGTATTATAAGCAATCTAGAGATTATTTAAAATCTGAGGATGTGTGTAGGTTTTATGCAAATACTATGCTATTTTATATAAGGACTTGAGTACATGTGGGTTTTGGTATCTGAAAAGGGTATTGAAATCAATCTTCCACCAATCCTGAGGGTTGACTGTATTCAGTAATAATGATAGTATACATAATACATACCTATATAGCTTTGTCATCATATCACCTTCAGCAAAGTAAACATAGTAGCAAAGCATTGCCCTGAGGTCCAGAGTGTGCTTGACATTAAACAAGAATTGGAGCTGGAGAGCTGCTGAGATAAAAGCATAGAATATCTGGGAGCAATAGAAGAAACTTATAGGAGGATGCATTTCAGTTGTATTAATGGATGGTTTTTCCAGTGAATATAAACATTCTAGGATGACTGGGGCTGCTTCATGAGGCCCTGTGCTCTGGTCTGAATGTATCCTAGCAGAAGGCACTTGGTCAGCACTGATGCCAAGGAGATTTTCCCTTTGGGTGGGAATACAGATGGATAATCTTACAATTTTTTTGACTCTCATATCCGTGATTCTGTGGCAGGGATGGAGATGTGATTGTACAACATGGAAGGAAGGGTAGGAAGACCTTTGACTCCAATATTTGGAACAATTATTTCCAAAGACATTTTTTCCTGTACACTCAGTTTTGGAGGATTAAGAAGAAAGGAAGCAGTAGCTCAAGTTGATTATGAGGATAGATTCACACAAAAGTCACCCAATACAGCCTTTTCCTTACTACCCCACTGGGTTCATTTTATCTCTTCTAGGGCCAGAAAGCATAGCAAGGTTGCTCACGATGTTGTTGTAAAGTTCAAACTTTTTGCAAATTCCTCAGTTGTCCCTTGACATCATGGAAGATTGCCAGTTTCTTACATAAGACTGTATAGTATTTGCATAGAACCTAAACAATTCTCCTGTAGACTTTAAATAACCTCTAGATGACTTATAATATCTAGTACAATGTAAATGCTATGTAAATAGTTGTTACTTCACATTGTTGAAGGAGTAATGACAAGAACACTATTGTATTGTACATGTTCAGTACAAACGCAATTATTTTCTTTTTTGAATATTTTCAATCTGTGCTTGGTTGAATCTGTGGATGCAGAATCTACAGATAAAAAGGGCTATCTACATAAAGAGTGATAATGCATAAGTTTTCCTATTTGTGAAGGATAAATGAATTAACCAAGCTGGGACTTTGGTAAATTCACCAAGTAGAAGATCTTTTGGGAGAATGTTGGCAGTTCCCAGGAGAAACTGTATTACTTCATTGATGCATGCCTTTTGGATAATTGGATTGTCTCAAATACCATACCTTGTTCATGACCTTTTATGTATCCGTGCCACTCTGTTAACTCCTTTTGGGTTCCATTAATCAGAGTTTGTGTGAAGGTATTTTACACAAGAAATGCACCATATCAAGAATTTTAAATGTAAAATTCTCAATTGTTTTGGTTTCATCATATTATTTATTATAAAATATGATCCTGTTATCTAGCCCAGGGGTTAGCAAACAACAACTTGTGAACCAAATCTGGGAGGCCACCACTTTTTGTAAATGAAATTACTTTCTCTTTTTCCCAGTTGTGTGTCATCTGGAAATTAGGACAGCTTTCTTCTATTCTTCCAATTATGTTGTTTATGAAAGTATTGGTCATAATATGGATAGGAAATAGCTAACATAAGATTTATTGTGGGGAGGGCTGTAATCCCATCAGCTTGGGAAGCTGAGGCAGGAGGATCATAAGTTCAAGGCCAGGCTAAGCAACTAAGCAAGGCCCTGTGCAACTTAGTGAGACCCTTTCTCAAACTAAAAAATTAAAAGGGCTGGGGATGTAGCTTACTGGTAAAATGTTCCTGGGCTCAATCCCTAGGAGAAAAAAAAAACTGAACAAGATTATTAATAAAAGTGATGCAAGCCCTGCATAGTGGCGCACACCTGTAATCCCAGCACTTTGGGAGACTGAGCCAGGAGAGTCGCGAATTCAAAGCCAGCCTCAGCAACGATGAGGCACTAAGCAACCCAGTGAGACCCTGTCTCTAAATAAAACACAAAATAGGGCTGGGGATGTGGCTCAGTGGTCGAGTATCCCTGAGTTCAATCCCTGGTACCTAAATAAATAAATAAATAAAAATTAAAGAAAAGTGATGCAGATACTACCATCACTGTACTTTGCTTGCAATCAGAAATTACCAGTGATCACAGTTATCCATGCTTTCCTGGCCTTCCCTTGCCTATTACTAGACCTCATTTCCCAGCTTGCTTTGCAGCTAGGTGTGACCCTGAGACTAAGTTCTGGGCTATTGACTGATGGTGACAATGATACGGGCCACTTGTAAGCATGTTACACAAAATCCTCTTACACTTGGCCCCTTTTGTCTTCCCTTGTCCACTGACTCCACGGAGGAGACTCTGAAGAGCTTGAAGAGGCAGAGCCACAAAGTGAAAAGAGACTGGAAGCAGGCATGGTGGCATCAATTAAAGTCCCTCACCTGACCCACACTGCACTGTGGTACAAATGCCAACATGTGTCCAGAAATTTGAGGGTTCAGTTATATCCACCATTGGAATTTGAGAGTGGTTTGTTAGAGCAGACAGCCTACCTAATGCCATAAGCAAACCAGTTTTTATTCCTCTTGTGTACAGGACTCTCACATGAAACTTGTCAGATGTCTTTTGCAAATTTAGATACAATACATTCACAATATTCCCTTGAGCTGAGTGAACAGTGAATATTCGTAAAGTTTAATAGCATTTGTAATAACTTTTCTTTGGTCAGCCTCATTTGTCCTTTGTCAATCTTTACTTTATTAACTTCACAAATTATTTGTTAAATCATTCCATCATTATTTTTATTTGTGTTACTTTCTTTTTCTTTTCTTTTCTTTCTTTTTTTTTTTTTTTTCCAAATTTGGACTTTAGTGAATTTTCTGAAACCTTTCTAGTGTTCCTTTCTGTTTCCCATCTGCCTCCTATTTTGGTCATGTCCCTCCAATGTTTTGAGAAATGGCTGGACTACTATAAAGAGTTGACTAAACCTGGTAAGTGGCTTCTTACTATTTCTTCACATGACTTCTTAACTTTTCCTTCTCTTCCAATGGTATTAAATACAGCAAAGCTAGCTTAAACCCTCGGGCATCAACAAACTTTGCAACTCAAAGCGTGTCTGCATCTTGGGTCTTTTCCCATTTCTTTTTAAGTACTTCAGCAGAGAGAAATGGAAATTCCTCTATCTCTCCCTTCCTGTTGGAGGATTCTTAATTTTCAATAGCTATTTTTTATTATATGGAATTATAAAAATTACAAAGTTTTGACTGTAGTGAAGGAATAACTATATATTTTTTTCCTCAACAGATTATACTATTTTCATTCCTCTAGTTAAGTTACAAGAGAAAAAGAGGAAAAATATCAATAAACATGTGTAAAATGATTCTGAGATTATTTCCCGTGTTGCATAAAGCTTTTGTAGAGTTGGATTTGCTAAGCAACAGGGTGTGAATTCAAACATAGGCTGAAATAATACTTTCCCAATTAAAATAAGGTTTGAGATATTAAGTGATATCATTAGCACTGCCAAAAATCCTCATTGTGGAAGCCCTGACTTGCTATAGTGGCTTTAGTCCACTCTGACTGCTGAATCTCCTGATTGAAACTGTCATGAAGAGGCTGCTGTGCCCAAATAGTCTGTTCAAAGGGAAGACCTTGAAATTTCTTCTGTTTGCCATTGGCACATAAACTAGAGTGAGTGAGATGCCAGCTTTGATCTTCAGAAGTGTGGGGCTTATGGAAAAAATTATCTTGCTTCAATTCACAGTTCCACAGTTTGAACCATCCCACATACAGGATGGTGAGGGAGACCAGAAGAGCTGGATGCAGGAACATAAAAGGTCAAATTTGAAATCGCTTCACTTTCAAAGGTTCACACCCTGATGAGGAAGGACAAGGTGGCAAATCAAGTGACTGAGCCTTTGGGAGTAGCAGCCTGATGGGGAGGAAGAAGCACAGGGCATAGAGGCCAATCCAACTGCCCCTCTCAGGCTGAGTCAGCTTCCTGATCTAGAAAAGGCAACTCAGAAACCCTACTTGCCTTTGGGGTGTTCTGAGGATCAGATGAGGTAATTATTGTAGAACCTCTTACCAATCTTTGGTAAAGAACTAAATGAGTTAACCAACAGATGAATGGTTTTCATTTCCTTTGAATGGTTCAAATTGGGGCTTGAGATTTTCCCGCCTCCTTTCAGGCCTCTAGCCCAATAGATCTCTTACATGACTGCCTCTTACATGTGTTGTGAAGATCTATTTTATATCTGAATTAATGTCAATCAAATCCTTTAAAATCTCATGAAGTTTTAAAATATCAATTTTATAAATTTCCCTAATGTCTAAAACTTTCAAAGTATGTAGGTCGTTGGAGCTTGTTTTGGTAAATCATATTTCCTTTCAGGGCACCCAAAGACATCATTCACCTTCTGGTGCATCTGATCAAAGCCATGTGTTTTGTGAATGTTTGTGCATCAATGCATGTGTCTCCATGAGGTTAAGGGCACAGCTTCAGTTATCTAATAGAACTGATTTTCTCTACTCTGTGGTTGGAGTCTATACTCTGAACCCCAGATATTTAGCTGCCTAGTTTATAAGTGTATGCCCCTGAAAAGAGCAGGCCACAAAGAAGAACGTATAAATTCAGCCCTTCATTCAGCAAATATATATTGAGCACTGTAGTGTTTCATTGCTGTTAGGTCCCTTCTCTCACTTAAGTTAAAGGATAGAGGTAGAGACAGACATTCCATAAGTAATTACTAGTGTGATGCGTGTTAAAAGTACATGGTTCAGGATCTATCCATCAACTAACTCTATTTGGAAAATGTGCCATCAATATAGGTATCATTTTCATCTATAAAAATCCATGTATTATAATTATATTTATTATTCATAAGACAATTTCATTTCTATCTTTTTTTTTGATACTGGAGATAGAACTCAGGGGCACTTGACCACTGAGCCACATCCCCAGCCCTATTTTGTGTTTTATGTAGAGACAGGGTCTCTACATAGTTTTATGTAGAGACAGGGTCTCTACATAGTGCCTCATTTCTATCTTCTCACAGTACTGAGAACATTACTATAAAGAGCAAGAATTTGCCAGGCATGGGGACGCATGCCTGCAATCCCAGCTCCTCTGGAGGCTGAGGCAGGAGGATTATAAATTTGAGGCCAGCCTGGGCAATTTAGTAAAGCCCTGTCTCAAAATAAAAAGCAAAAAGTGTTGGGAAGATAGCTCAGTGGCAGGATGCTCCTGAATTCAATCACCAGTATCACCAAAAACAAACAAACGAAATGACACCAAGCATTTGATGCTGTTCAGGGAAAGAGAGAGATACCATTTTCTCATTGTAATTGTTGCTCATCCTCTTCTTGAAAACATATCTGCTGAAGTGAGATGCTATTTCATTTTCGTCATCTTTAGTCGTGGTCGGCTGTGCTGAAGCAATGCCAGCCTGAACACTGATACCAGGTGCCTGTCCTAGCAGAATCCAATATCACACCTGCAGATAGAGTGTAAGATTAATCATGTGTTGTGCCTGAGCACCACAAATGACTCTATACTTCATCTCAAATAACATTATAATTTACACTTGGAGACTTCAGACTATGTAGCCTTGGCCAAATGAAAGTTTTTGCAGCCAAACACATCAAACTCAATATATTTCATTGCGCCAATGGGATTGGTTTTTTTTTTTTTTTTTTTGAGAAAGTTGAACATAATTAAATCTATCAATGGCATTTCAAATAAAAAGTATCTGTCCTGGAAAGGTAAGCTTATAAACATTTAGCTGTCAGTTATGAAGAAGCAATAGTTTTGTGCTGGAAACCAGAGAAAAATGAAAGAACTCCAGTGTGCTACATGTGTTAAATAAAAGTTCACAGATGAAAGGAGCAACAATGAAATCTTTTGTTTTACAAAAATGTCAGAGTTATGAAGGTGTAAATTTAAAGTTGGAGAATCATTTCAAGCAAAAATGAAATACCTCCCAATTCAAACAGTCTCCCAGATCCAGAACATAACCTATGGTAATCTTCTCTGAACTTTTGGAAGTATTGTGTGGATATTTCAACACTTACTCACCCCATACATTCAAATTTTCACCTTTGCTCTTTGGTGCCTGGCAGGCTTCTCTTAGAAAGCGCTCAACGTCTGCTCATATTTTGCTCCACTGATTGGAAAGCAGCTGTGCTTTACTTGGAAAACCATTGCAAATGTTTACATAAATAGAGGAAGGGAAGAATGAATGTCCTCATTCCCTTTCTTCCTCCACCAACTTCTTCAAAGTCTTGGAGAAAGGTTCCACCTGGCTATTGGATTTCTTTGACTTTTGGATTCTTTCTATGGTTCTCATATTCTCTATGCAATTGTCCTAGCATTTTAAGTCTTTCAGACAAGTTTATTTTATGTTTAAAACTGATAGCCCATTGTCTCTATGGTCTTGGGGGTATTGGAAAGATATCAGAGAAAACTTTACCACCCCAACAAAAACAAACTCCTTTTAACTCTTCTCTTAATTTTCTAGTATTTACATGATATTTTAGAGAATCTCTTCAAGTCTTGAAGTTCCTTTGCATTGTCAAATGGATATTGAAGACATAGGACACAGGAAGTGAGAATGTTGTTGCGGTCTGTGATATAATGACCCCAGAACAATTAGAGGGGTCCTGGATTTTTTGAGGGAAGATTGTACTGAGAAGAATTTTGAAAACAATAGTAGGAGAATTGAAGAAGCAATAACTGGAATTTTGTTTTATATCACTCTTCCATGTTCTATGGCCACAGTTTACTGGGGAAACTTTTATTATATAGTTATATGTAAGTTAACATGGAGAAACGTGAGTCGTATTTTGTGTGGGGAACAACACTCATATCCTTACCAAGCCTTTATAATCATTTTTTCCTTGAACAATATTGTTATTGCTCATGTGTGAAACACTGCAAAAATGTTTAGAGGTGAAATGATTGGGTTATGAGAGCCTTAACCTAATCAGTGCATTAATCCATTGATAGGGATTAACTTGGTGGTAACTATACGCAGGCAGGGTATGGCTGGAGGAGGTGGGTCACTGAGAGTATCCTTTTGGGGTATATATTTTGACATTGGTGAGTGGAATGTTCTCTGCTTCTTGGCAGACATGTCCTGAGCTGTTTTTCTCTACCACACTCTTCTGCCATGATGTTCTGCCTCACCTTGGGCCTAAGCAATGGAGTTACCCATCAGTGGACTGAGACCTCTGAAACTGTGAGCCCCAGATAAACTTTTCCTTTTCTAAAATTGTTCTTGTCAGAGCTTTTGGTCACAGCAGCAACAAAGCTGACCAAAACAAATACTTTTCTACAGAAGTATTTTTATTGTTCCCACATCAGAGGACAATGTATATTAAGTGGCTTTTCCTTAGAAATGAACATTTAACAAATTTCCATGATTTCTAGTAGTGCTTACTCCTGGATTTTATGTTGGTGACTATAGTTGGCAATGGCTGCCATAGCTTCACTCGGATTTTTGAAATTCTTTTAAATTATCTTCATTTTATTAGCAATGGAAAAGGCACATCTCTAACAAGCGAACCACTTAGAGAAACTATATGGGACAGAAAACAAGAATGCCCCATTTGACCAAACTTGCAGGAGTACTTTAAGAATTCAGAAAGTTATTATCCTGGTTGGAATGTGACCAGGAAACTCTCTTCTTGTCCTTGGACCTGGGCTGATGGAATAATATCTACTTGATGCAAGCTATCCCGTAGAAGAATAAACATGGAAGAAATCTGGGGGAAACATGCAATGATTCTGCACACAAGCCTTGCTTCTCCGTTGGTCTCCATTCCTTGACCAATAAAGCCACATGGTCAAGCCCTGCAGAAGCATGAGGAGCTGTGTTTTGCCAACAGGGAGGCAATACAAGCCACAAAGCAACAAAGAGGTAGGAGGCATGTCATTTTACAGGAAAGGGGATGAATAGCTGTTAACAATAATATGATCTGTCATAGCATGTTGTTCTTATGCTGCTTCTCACCCAATTTCATAGAATTCCCAAGTAAATTCAGCTTTGAAGACTCAGAAGTACTGGTGTACGTACTGACAAACAGCCTCTTAAAGTTCTTGGATATTTATTCATATCTAATACTATTCAGCACATTGAGCACTAATATTTCCCAATGCGTCATTTGTCAATGGTACTTTTTTTCCTTCAACTTACTGCAATAAGAACTAAGCTGTACTGAGGGAAATGAGTTTTCCTATATTTTAAGTGTTTTTCTCTTGAGTTCAAATTTTATTTAACTACTGGATTTATGATGAGAACTGTTCATATCTCAAAGTGGGATCCATATAAACTGTTGAGGAATTAAATTAAAAAAATGCACACCATTATTCACAAGTAGTGACAGTGATTTACATGTAGCTTTAGCCCAAAGGATGTTTCAGTGTTCAGCTCCTCTGGTAATCAGTTACCTAACACCCTAAGCCATTAGGTTATTGAAGAGTTACTTGGCAATTTACCTAAAGGCTTTGGGGTGTTAATCCTAGTTTCCTGGTCACATTCCAACCAGGGTAATGACTTTCTGACTTCTTAAATTACTCCTGCAATTTTGGTCAAATGGGATGTTCTTGCTTTCTGTCTCATATGATTTCACTAAAGGGTTCACTTGTTAGAAATGTGCCTTTTCCATTGTAAATGGAATGAAGATTATTTATAAGAATTTCTAAGAGCTTCTGAGCTGCTACAGCTGGTCACAAAGCTAGATGTAGTGCCTCTCCTGATGGAGACTTCAGCTGTGACTGAAACAGGTGTCCACCTTCCTTCCTAATTCATTTAGCTGGATTGTCCCTGAGTGAGCTCAGCCTACAGAGAATACCCAGTGAGCAGACGCTTCCTGGTCCTGCCTCTGAATGAGGAGTGGACTGGTTCTGAGGACCAAAGATATTTCACATAATCTCTTGGAAAGATTGGTCAAATGGGAAAATATGGAGAAAGTTTTGGATGTGTATCAAGTACTATTATAATTTTTAACAATATTTAAAAGCACATTTATTATTTATTCATTAAAACATTCACTAATATAACTATTTAGAAAAATGTGAATTTATGTGCACACATTTTTAATACTATGAATAACTTTAATCCTATTTTGTGATTAATAGGGTATGAAGTGACTTGCACCAAAATATAAACTAATAATTATTGAATAGATATTTAATTATAAGTGTACATTTTTTATTTCCCTGGAGACACACTAGTTTCTAACATATTCACCAATTTAATTAAATTTAATTTTCATCCATTTAGTTTTTACCCCATTGATTCTAAAGTAGAAAGATTTGTGTCTCTCACATGGAATATAATTAGTAATAATTAATTCTCTCCTCTAGTTTTCTCTGTTTGATTGTTCAAGTTATAAATAGCTAATAATCAAGTTACTGATCATCTTGAACTTGCTATTTAAGACTGCAAACTCCTTGAGGGTAGAAACGAGGTCTTTTCCTATTTCTATCCTCAGGATTGAACACAGCAACTAGCACATGATGGGTACTTGCTGATCCTCATGGAAGCAAGGGAGTAAGGGAGGAAAGGAAAAAAAGAGAGAAAGAAGGAAAGAAAGCAAAGATGGAATAGAGAAAGAGGAATGCATGTTACCATATTAGGTAGATAGATTTCCAGCCTTACACAGAGCAATTAGGCATTTATTTATCACTGAAGATTGTGTGTGTGTGTGTTGGTGTGTGTGTGTGTTTGTGTGTGTGTGTGTGTGTGAATGTGTATGTTTAATCTGCTGTAGATTGGCCACATAATTGGTTGTTTATTAAATATACTAATTAATTTTATTCATTCACTGCTTGTTTTAGTCAGCTATTTCTTTGCTCTGATTAAAGGACCCACCCAGTACAATTGTAAAGGAGGAAATTGGGGCTCACAGTTTCAGAGGTCTCAATTCACAAACAGCAGGCTTCATTCCTCAGGGCTCCAGGTGAGGTGAAACAACATGGCAGAAGAGTGTGGCAGAGGGAAGCAGTTCACATGGTAATTAGGAAGCAGAGAAAGAGAGGTCTCCACTTGCCAGATAGAAATATATTCCCCAAAGCCACGTCCTGAATTCCTACCTCCTCCAACCTTACCCTACCACCTCAATTATCACTCAGTTAATCTCTATCAGGGGATTAATTCACTGATTGGGTTAAGACTCTTATGACGCAATCATTTCTCCTCTGAACCTTCTTACATTGTCTCATATGTGAGCTTTTGGAGGATACCTCACATCCAAACCATAAGACTATTGTAATCAAAATATTTACTTTACCTATGTGTTTCTCCCTTCCAGCCAGATCAACCTGTCTACTTGGATGTGAATGTTGGTGTTGGCTTTGTATGACTCTAGGAAGCAGCTGAAAGTTCATTGTTATAAAATAAGAATAACCATAATGAACAACAGATTCTGTAAACTAAGAACTTTCAAAATGGGATACAGATCACCATTAAACAAGTGAAGTCATTGTTTTTGTCAGAAACCCTCAACATTTAACTGATTTAGGGTCAATGACTATATACCTCTAATTAAGTCAGTTTTGTAGGCAGTTTATTACTTAACATTTTATTTATTATGTTTATTTTGAAGTAGAGAATAGGATTAAATATGCTTATGTTACTTTATAGATGTTTTTCTTTTTCTTTTTTTAAGTTAAGGAAAATACCTATTTATGTTTTTTCACTAAAATTATTTGTCACTAAACATTTGTATGCATCCAAACATTACTTCATATCTCTTAAATATGTATAAATATCAAATTTCAATAAAAAATAAACACTTCAAAAATAATTTTAAAATAAAGTTACTATGGTCATCCTCTGTGGAGAAGAACCTGAGTGGGTGAGTGTGTGAGAAGGTTGAGGGCACTTTTCCTGTGCACTGAGATGTGCTCCAACTATCTCGAGAGCTTCATGGTCCTGCTGTACTTACTAAACTTCTTTGCGGATTCCCCTTGTACCGTGAAAGACACTGACACTGATTTCAGGGGTATATCCTTGTCAGGCTCCTTGTGAAAAGAAAAAGACAATATGGCCTGAGTAAAAGACACAAGCTTGAAGTGTTCCTTTTCTTTGAGAGTGGTTTTCTCCCAGTATAATCAACAACATGGGTTCAATCTGATGCAGACATTTCTTGGGAACAAAACTCCAAAGCCCAGATGGATAACTACATAACAGGAGTTTTGTTTAGAAAAACGATTAGCATGGATAAGAGCATGAAATCTTCTTTGGTTCTCCTAAGGATGAATACACTTAAACCATCCTTACCCAAGCTATGTGATCAGAGTAGAAATCAAATGGAGCCCACTGTTTTCCAAATGTTTGACCAGGGAACTCTTTGTTTTGAGGTGGGAGTTAGGAGGACAGCATTATTTGGGCTCCTATGCAGTTTGTTTTTAATGGAAATCCACTTGGGAGTAGTATTCTTGGAAGATATTCTTACCATGTCATGAAAGAAATTGGTGAATTTCATTGATGTTTGTTGTACAAACATTAAGAATGTGATCACTTTTTTATTTTGTGGTTTTTTAAAATGAAGAGTTATAAGAGGGTTTTCTGTTTACCTTAAACTCATCTATAGTTGTGCTTTTTCTTAGAAAGAATTTGTTGTAATGTTGTGGTCTTTCACAACCATTTGACTGATGATGTCCCTTTGTGAATCAGCTGATATAAAGTTCACAGAGGAAAGCTCTTTCCACTGGAAATCTAGGTATGAGTTCAAGTAAAGCCAAGACCATCTGTGAATTCAAAAAGTTAAAGAAAACATAGAGCCAGATCCTGTTTGAATTGTCCGTGTGGATTAAAGTGGATTGGATATGGTGGCGAGGAAGACAATAATCTCAGTGAAAAATCTTTAACAGACCAACTTGGGGGACTGATAAATGATAGCAATTAGGGAGAATAAAGGTGGTGGAGCAGAATGAGATGAGGTGCAAACAGTTTTTATGTGAGCCAAAAATAGACTAAGTAATAATATTCTGGAACTGGTAATGGTGATTAGAGATGTTCTTTACCTTTCTATAAACCCTGTGAACTGTGTGCATAGGAGACCCCTGATGTCAACAACCAAATACAGTCATGAATTGGTTAGCAATGGGGATACATTCTGAGAAATGTGTCATTATGTGGTTGCATTGCTGTGTGAGCATCCTAGAGTGCACTTATACAAATATTGATGTCCTAGGTCAATCACTTGACACAACTTTTCCATGCAATCAAGAGATGTGGTAAACACAGATCAATGAGACTTTTGTGGACAAAACATGGAGTACTGTTTAAACTATTTTTAATAAGTAAAATAAGTATGCTCTAAAATAACAATAAAAAGGGTAATAAAGATAAAAACTAGTAACATAGTTGTTTATTGTCATTATCAGTAGGAAGCAGAGCAGTAGGCTTGTTTATACCAACATTACAGCAAACACATGAGTAATTCATTGTTTCTGAGGCAGTAGCTACTTTTTTGGTTTCATGCTAATTTTATGACACCATTATGTTATGTGATTCATCTCCTGAAACATTAAGTGGTGTGGCACATGGCTCTAGTCAGATCCAGCTCTCAACTTCAATTCAACTGGTTGCTTCCATGTATGCTTCGTGTTTTAGTCAATTTTTTCATTGCTGTGTCCAAAAGACCTGACAACAACAATATAGGGAAGGAAAAGTTTATCTTGGCTCATGGTTTCAGAGGTTCAGTCCATGGTCCTCCATAGCTCTGGGTCTGAGGTGAGGCAGAACATCGTGGTGGAAGGGTATGGTGGAGGAAAGCCCCTCAGGAGGAAAGCCCCTGGCAAAAAGAAGCTGAGAAAGAGCTCTGCTCACCAGGGGTAAAATATAAACCCCAAACACATACTACCAGTGACCTACTTCCTCCAGTTACACCCTAATTGCTAACAGTTACCACCTGGATGAGCCCTGTCAGTGGATTATACCTCTCAAAATCTGATCAATTTGCCTCTAAAAATTCTTATATTGTCTCACACCTGAGCTTTTGGGGAACACCTTGTATCTAAACCACAATACTGGAGTTCCACTAGAGAACTATGATTCACCAGGTATCCCTACCTTTGTCCTTCACACATCCCAGGGATCTGCATCTGCAGGCCCTCCAGTCCCTCCTATTCTGTCATCCTCCTCCTTGGTTCAAGCCTTTATCCATCCTCTCTTCGGCGGATTAGTGTGATAGCCATAAACTCTCCCTCATTGTAGATCCCCCTGAGTCCACCAACTTCACATCATCACCATAGTGATCCTCCTGAAATACAGACTTTGCTTTGCAGATGCACCACATTGACTCTACTGCCCAGAAGAAATGTTTCAGCTCTTGAATGGGGCATGTAAGTCCTCATTTGGTCCGTACCTATGTCTCCAGAATCACACTCTTGCTGCTTAGTCACCAAATCTCACTACTCCTCTGTTAGTCAACATTTTGTCACTGTGACCAATATCCTGATATAAACAACTTAAAGGAAGAAAGATTTGTTTTGGCTCATGCTTTCAGAGGTGTCTGTCCATGTTCAGCTAAAAGGAGTAGCTTTGTTATGGCAGTCTAACTTGGGAGCAGTGGTCTTATACATTGTTAAGCTTAATCATTAGGAATTTTCAACAAATATAGATTGATATGTGAAAAGTTGCCCATCTACTTTAATGGCATAAGGAAAAAGACTTTGTGTTGCCTGAACCTCCTAATTTCAACCCTTTTCTCCCTTTCCTCCATGGTTTGCTAATATTAACCATTATTTTGGTCTCCCTTTACCTTTTAAATTTAGACATAGATATAAACTCTTCCCAACTCAGACTAGGTTGTAACATTTGATAAAAAATTGCAGAATCTACAGGATAATAGGAATAACTTATATAAATGAATAATCTACAACATGCTACTAAAATATGATTCTTCTCAAGCACCTAAACATAAACTCATTTTATAACCTCTGCAGCAATCTCATGAAAGTTCTGAGCCCTCTGAACTTTCCTCTTTGTTGAAAAAGGGCCACTGCACTTCTCTTTCTGTTCTCAGGAGTACCCCGAATATGCTAGATTGGGAGGAATTGAGGCCCAAACAGTTTGAGATTATTGTTCAGTCTAACATTGCATGCAAAGATGCCACTTTCAGTCTCAGCTTCTCTTCCCATAATTGATACCAATATAACTGGCCTTTCTTGCAACAGAGAAACAGCTCTGTGCCTACAGGTCTAGGGGATGAGGCCACATGACCCATGTAGTGATAAGAGCAGGGTCATCTCCTCACCTCTAGTAGATTTAACTTTTACGGTTTCACAGACAAATGGGATCTGAATTTGAACATTTTATCCTATGTCACATGGCTTTTAAGATTCATAATCAGGATTTGAACCCAGCATTTACCAGTGGGGCTTCCCAATGCCAACCCAGTAATCTACACCAAACTGCTGCACAGAACCTCTAGGTTAAAATTAAGATGTATGTATGATTTTATCTTGGGAAGTAACTTTTAAGCTGTTCTTGGATGAATCATGAGGCTTTTCATTTTATTTTTATTATACTACCCAGAAGATTCCAGTATACTGCAATCTGGAGACTACTGCTGTGTACCACATTGGGCATACTGACCTCAGACTTTTTTTCAGTCTTTCCCATTTGCCCAGTCACACTACTCTTTCATTTCTATACAAAGTGAATGATTCAAAATAGGAGCAATAGGTCTCAAAACAAAATTCAGTATTAGTGGAGTCAATGCTTTAGGAGTAAGTTACATAAATATATTGCTACTTCAGGTGTAATTTCCATCAAAATTAGTGGGGTGTGTTTCCATCTATCCATTACTACTTATTGAGTGATGCTTTGCGGCCAGGACATATGTGGAATATCATAGAAGAATAATCCTGTACCCAGACTGCCTGAGATGTTTATGTGGGGGACCAAAGTACATGTATGAAATGATTCAAGAGCAATGAAAAACAAGTATACAACAAATCCCAAATTATAGCAGCAGATACTAGGTGGAATAGAAAAATGAGGGAAGGGAAAAATGATGGGAAACGGGAGAAGTAGAGGCAGCTTCATAATGGAGTCTGGACGAATGAATTAAGTTTGGAAAGAGGGATAGAAGATGGAAATTCCAGGCAGTAGGAACAGAGTCCACAGAAGAACACTGTCATAGAGCAACCTGAGAGTCTAAAGATGTTTTTTATAATAGGCACAAATATTCTGAGCTGTTAGAAATAGAAAAAAAAAAAGGAGATAAGAAACTGTGAGGCTATCTTAGATATATCAATTCAAAAGTATGCATGTGAGGGAGGCCTGAATTATGTATGCACTGTCATGTAGGAGGCTGGCGCATTGAGACTGGGATGGAGGTGAACAACATTATGAAAATGACAAGGAGGGCTGACTCACACTTAGAGACCCTGGAGGAACTGGGTGTCACCTGCTAGGATATGGATTTGAAGGGAAGGAACACGGAGCCAGTAGAGGGAGATCTTTGTTTCAGCAACACAGCACAGCAGAAGGCATGCAACTCAGGGCCAGGCTGTGGGCCATGACTTGACAGGCAGCTCAAATCACTGTTCTTAACTTTGGGCCCAATGGCATTTTCTTTCCTGCTCCATGGGTCAGGTTGGTTTTGGAAGTGAGACATTTATTTTATTCTCCCTTGAAAACAAACTTTACATCATTGATGTGCTGCTAAAAAATGTTTGTGCTAAATTCTTGCTTCTAAGCCAGTGCTTATGACTCAGATGGTGTGCATTTCAAAATTCTCTCAACATAATTTCACATAAAAAAGAAATATCTTACATTGGGCCAATTCTCCGAGTGCCTTGTATCACTGATATGTAACTGGATTGATTCATGGTTGTACATCTTCAAAGACCTGGATAATCATCTTTGTTTGCAAATTCCTTATTAACGTGGAGATAAATGTTACCATAAATTTAAACTTTATATTATGATCTTAATTTTTTCATCTTTAAAATTCATTTCCAGAATATTCGATAGCATGAGTCTAAGGGTTTTATGGCATTTTCCCAATTGGATGCAGTTCGAGATTATTATTATTTTTTGTCTCCGTTTTCTTTAAGCAAGATGATAAACACTTAATAAGAAGATGGAACTTATGGAAAGTAGCCAGAAGAGAATAGCATTTTACCAAAAGGAATTCCACTTCAGATGCTGTGCTGGAAAGACATCCTCGATTCGGGCTCCTTTTGCCTTTTGATGATGGTTTTAAAAACTGTGAAAACAGAGAAAGCCAAGTGTGTGGTCTTTAGCAATTTCGTAATAGTCTGTGCAGGAGACAGAGGGGGTGGTGATTTGCTGGAAAAAAAAAATGATTAGCTTTTTCTTTACGATGACAGAAAACAGTTGCAATTCAAAATGCTGAAGGTTCTGCAGCCCTCCCTTTTGGCAAGTTGTTAGGTAATCACTCCTTCCAGGTGGTGCTTTCAATAAAGACCTTGGAAAGTCACCCCCTCCACCCCACCCGCGGTGTCCTCAGGGCAGAGCCATTGCCAACTGGGAGAAACTTGTAGGATTAGTGGGGGCAGGGTGAAAGGAAAAGGCTCTGAATTTTTCTTCTGGGGAATCTACTCATTTTCCTGTGTGTGTTCAAAATACCTCTGTCCTGCTCTCATAAGCATCTGGTTAGGCCCTGAGTTTCTCAAGCAAAACTGAAGGGATCCTTAACACATTCCATTATTATTATTGTTGTTGTTATTTACTTTAAATTATCCCAGGAAGCAGCAGGCTCACCATATTGAGATGTCTTTCTATATATAAATTAACTTAATACAATATGTTTTAATTAACTAATTACCTTGCTTAGAATATGCTGTTTTGACTTTTTAAAGAACTTTCTCCAAGATTAGCTTTTAACTTTTCATTTTGGTAGAAATTTAACAAGCCTGGTATGGAATTGGAACCCTGGACTATCTCTGCATGAACATGCATGGTGCTGTGTCACTTGCTTTATTTGTAACATGGAGTCGAAAATGTTTGCAAGGGGCAGGAAAAGCTGCATCTATTGGGCCAATTCAGAGTTCCTTTTGAACAAGGTCTAGGCTTAGATCAGGCAAAGGTACAAAAGGAGATCCATATCTTTGCTTACAGTACAGGGAGGATGAATAATGCAGTATTTTATCAATTTATTTTACAAATCTTCCGTTTGAGTTATGCTCAAAGTGCTCTATATAATTGCGCTGTTTGAAGGGGTGTATTTTGACTACATTAGATCATTGCTGTGGTCAACTGATTCATATTGAGCTTTGCTAATATGCTTTGCTAATATACGCTGTAGGTACATGGGTCCTAAATAATAGGTAGATCAAGCAGTCTTTTTTTTTTTTTTTTTGTGGTACTGGGGATTGAACTCAGGACTCGACCACTGAGCCACATCCCCAGCCCTATTTTGTGTTTTATGTAGAGACAGGGTCTCACTGAGTTGCTTAGCGCCTCGCCATTGCTGAGGCTGGCTTTGAACTTGCGATTCTCCTGTCTCAGCCTCCCTAAGTGCTGGGATTACAGGCTTGAG